>JAJEKB010016472.1:0-22450 GCA_022393335.1 Macrotrachela quadricornifera | reverse complement strand
TTTCTCATATTGATCTTCGTATTCTCATATAGGGATTAACTGAAATAAGCTTTGGTAATGAACAAGTCGAAGATGAAGGAATTCAACATCTTGCTAGCGCTTTGGAAAAGAACAAGGTGATCCTAATTCTACTTTTGCTTCATCCATGTTTATGCTATCTTTCTGTAATAGACATTGACCACTATGACATTAGCAAAATGTGGAATCGGAAGATCAGGAGCAGAATATTTCGCTGACGCTTTGTTACACAATACGGTGACTGACAATTTCTCTTTATCTTTTCTAAGCTTACTGTTACTTTTGTTAATAGACATTGACTATACTTAATCTGGGTTACAATCAAATCGAAATATTAGGAGCGGAAATTTTGATTAATGCATTGCGAAAAAATACAGTAGTCCTCAATTTCTCTTCATTACTCTTATCTGTTTGTTATTTACATAGACACTAACCAAACTCAAAATCTATCAAAATGGATTCTTTGAAAATATGTTGCCATACTTTGATGATGTAGCAGACAGAATGGAGTTATATCAAAGAATTACGCGAAGTTTGTTTTGAGGACTTGAATGTAACTGTTCATGTGTTCTCATGCGTTTAGGTGCTTACTAATCAATTGAATCTGGATCAGCAAAACATTGAACTTTAATATCCAATCTTTTATTCTTTTATAACTTTTAATTAAATCTATTGCAAAAGGTTTCAATGGAAGCCTTTTGCGATTAAAATATGAATACATAATTGAACTATTTTCATTGCATACGAGAATGTTTTAGAAACATGAATATTTCTTTTGTTGAAAGATACTATGTTCAGTTACAATTTGTACAAACACAAGCAGAACATATCGGCGCGTTTGGCGTGATTTATGGAAGGCAAAAACACAGAGGAAAACGAAGGATGGCGGTCGTTAAACCATGAAATCATCCCCCTTCTCCGCCTCTGAGAAAATTCAGCTTTTCAGTCTTCAAAATAAGAATGGTGTCTTTTGGATCTACTATGATCCATCTTGAGCGCTATTTAAATATAATGATTATATGCTGGATTTTGACCATCAATTTCATATACACCAGATCAGTATTTCTTCTTCTTCTTCTTTATCGACAAGATACTCCAATGTGTCAGTTTTTATACCATTTGAAAACTCTTCAGAAGAGCTACAAAATCATATAAAAATGTTAAGAAAAAAAATTGTGGGAGATAATTTTTTTACTTTATCCAATAGCATTGGTGCTGGTCAGAGATGTAAATGGAAAAAATGTAGTCATAGTGCAGTGAAAACGCTGATTTAAAAGTAGTTGTATAAAAAAAAGGTCGAGAAGAAATGATTACCAGGTCAACGTAAAAAGCAAACCATTGAATGACTGAAGAAAATGGAACAATATAGCAAGCGGTACATAAAGAATTAGACTGTTTGTGTTTTGAATATTTTTCTTTTGTTCACCGTCCGTTTACTCATATTTAAGTATAATTTCCTTTATAAATTAAAAATTATTTTATCTTCTTAATAAAAACATAATCGTACTATTTATACTCATGTTTCGTTCCATAATCAACAATGATATGTAAATAATATTACATCGCTTTCATATTAGATCTTCCATGGAAAAATCTATTTTATCCATTATCCAACAGTACATTTATATAAAGTATGAATATATGTATATTATCTATATAATATACATCCTGACCTTCATCTACTAGATTTTGGTAAAAGTTCAAGTGTGAATAGAGAATTGAATAGATTACATAAATCAATTCATTAAATATTTCTGTACTCGCAAACATAAACAAATCTTCGAAATAAAACATATAATAGAAGAATTTTTTTCATTAGTGGTTTGTCTAATAATAAGTCAGTTACTGTTATCATAAATCACATCAAGATTAATTTTTATTCTTCAATAATGAAAGTACATTAGAGAGAGAGAATGCAGTTAGATTTATGACTATAAAAGAAAACAATCATATCAGAAGTTGAATAATAAAAATTTTCTTTATGATTCTTTTTTTTTTATTTTCTTGTCAATAAGAACTTTTATAACCATTTCTGATGTAAAAAAAATGGTTATAGTACTTCATTTCATTCATTCTTAGAAAATATTTTTTAGATATTATATTAAGATGAACAATGGAGATACAAAACAAACTGTTATTGTTACAAATTCGATTTCAAGAAAAAATTTTTATCTTCTTTTCGGAGTGCTTATTATATTTTCAATAACAACAATTGCTCTTGTCGCAGCTACGTTAGGTATTGTTGTTAATGATCGAAATTCGACTAGAAAAACAAATTCTTTTAATAATCAAGACTCAATTAATTTTGCTAATCAAATAAAAATTGATGATTTAATGAAACATTTAGAACAACTTCAAATAATTGCTGATCAAAGTAGTGGAACACGAGCAATAGGAACACAAGGATTTAATGGTACACTCAATTATATTACTAATCAACTTGAAAAAAATACAGATTTTATTATTCAACATGAATATTTTAAAGTTCGAAATACTGTTGTTCATGGTATACCACAATTACAATCACAAATTAATGGTCTTGTTAATAATCATATTTATTTAACAGATTTTAATCATATTTTATTTTCACCAGAAATTATTTTTGATTCATTTGTTAAATTAGTTTCAATACCAAATCTTGGTTGTCGAGATTCCGATTGGATGAGTGTATCTCCAACAGGTTTTATTGCATTAGTTAAACGTGGTGAATGTACATTTCCAGATAAAACATTATTAGCTGAAAAATATCGTGTAAAAGGTTTACTTATTTATAATGATGGAACATCATCAGATCGTTTTCAAGCTTATCGAAATGTTAGAAGCCATATGAATTCAATAATTCCAGCATATTTTCTATCATATAATCTAGGAATGATATTTGTTAATGCAACATTAAATGCAAGTGATAATGTTAGTATTTTAATGAAAATTAATGTAAGTGATGCAGAAGGAATAGGAAATATTTGTGCAGATACACCTACAGGAGATAAAACAAAAACAATTGTTGTTGGATCTCATAGTGATGGAGTCTTAGATGGAAGTGGAATTAATGATAATGGTAAAAAATATTAATAAAATTTATAAATTAAATAATTTCAAATTTTATTTTTTATATTATTGTATAGGTAGTGGTACAGTAGGAGTCTTGGTTTTAGCTATTAATCTAGCTCGTTTACTTAAAAAATCTTCATCAGATTATGTTCCATATCAATATCGTGTTCGATTTTGTTGGTGGGGTGCAGAAGAACTTGGTCTTCTCGGTTCTATTTATCATGTTGAACAAGCTTCTTTGCCTAGTGCTACTATTGAAAGCGGACGACTACAAGATTATTTATTATATTTTAATTATGATATGTTAGCTTCTCCCAACAGTAATTTCGGTATTCTTGATAGTTTAGCAGTTCCACCAGGAACGCCGGAAGAAGTTCTTCCTGGCACTGATCGAATTACAAATTTATTTCAGCAATGGTTCAATGAACAGAAACTTCCATGGACTAAATCAGGAATTGGAGGTGGTAGCGATTTTGTACCATTTTTGACTAGTGGTATAGCTGCTGGTGGAGTTAATACAGGAGCTGGAGGAATCAAATCATCAAATGAAAGAAATCAATATACGGCATTATTAGGTATAGGAAATGGTGGAATAGCCAATGCTCCTTATGATACATGTTATCATCAACAATGTGATAGAATCGAAAATGCTAATCCATTTGCATATGAAAAAGTTGTTAAATCAGCTGCTTATGCTATTGAATATATGGCACGATTGAATGATTTAGAAAATTGGCTTTATCCAAAAGGTCGAGCAAAGAATATGAATTTGATTAATAGAAATAATTTATATGATATTCATAATGATCATGAACTTTTTTAAATTTAACTTAAATAATCATTAGATTTTTCAAGATGAACTATTTAAAAATAAAAATCGATTAAATATCTGATCATTTTTATCAAATATCGACTAAGATCAATTTACTGTGTAATCGACTGTATCTTGCATATATATTCAGGCCATATATAAATTCTAATTTTCAATCAATCTCTTATAATTTTATTTTTTAAATGCAAACGTTATCTGTTTTGTTTGCTATTTTTCGATATACAAAGTTGATACTGATCAATAGGAGTAATCGCTTATTTTTAAATGACTAAAACTTTGAATATTGCATGTTTATTTCTAAACAGCTAAACATTGATTTTGATAAAATATTGAATAAAATAACAATCTCTTTAAGAATCGCGGTGCAACTTTTTCAGACTGAAACAGAATTAATTGAATTAAATATTCGGCAGTTTTTCAGATAGTTTATATTAAAAGAACTATTGAAACAGATTCATTTGATTTATTGAAAATTTTCATCTAGAAACTTTTATTTATTTTTTTATTTTTGTGTTAAAGGTTATAAAATTAATATGAAAATAAAAGCGATGTTGAAGATATGTACAATTTTCAATTTTCCGATGGCAATACCTTGATATATAGATCTAAGAGAATATGATCATTCGTTGCTGAGTCTCATTCGCCATTAGACATTCATAGACAGCTAATGACGCCTCTATCACTGATTTTATTTTTGATTATTGATTGTATTTATACGATTTGTTTTGTTAAGATATTTTTTCATATCAATTAGTGATACAGAAAATTTTTTTATCTTAAATAATATTAGAGGGCAGCACATATTGTATACTTTATATTGATTTTTTTTAACCTGTTATGTATTATCGACTGCATCGATGTAATAGTAATCAAAATTAATTAATATATAAATAATATGTCGGTGGAATTTCAAGGTAAAAATAATGAATTAACATAAAAATGTTTAGTGCATATTGTCGCTAACTAATGGTAGTGTATTTGCTTCCTTTTCATTAGTCAATTGTATAGCCATTCTGTTTCTTATCTTTTTAGTTTTTGAGTCATATCGAAAGTAAGAGTACCACATGATTATTTGTTTTTAATACTATTACAAGTTATAAGAAAGGAGATAGTTTGAAAATTTTGCAAATTAATCGTATACAATTTTTTGCTCTTTTATATGTGATAATCGATCCACTTATTTCGTATTTAGCATTTGTTACATAGAACTTTAGTTTAATATTTAAAATTGATTAATTAGTCCCATTATTTGTATCTGTTTATATTACTTAGGAGGTCTTCAGTATTTTATTCTAAGAAGTTTTATATACAATCATTCTATAATAAATAAAACAGAATAGATTTATTGCGTATTTCTATTTTAAAAAAATATATATGAATAATTCTTATTACTTTTTCCATTCATTTTCTTTGTTTATTATTAGCGAAATATGAAACAGGTTTTTTAGTAGCCAATTGTCAGCATCAATAGGATATTATGATGTATCCTGGATTATTAACTATACTTCTAAATAGTTTTTAAGATGTGACAATTGTTACATGAATTGTTTTACGCGTTAGTCCGACAATGTATACGAATTATATTATCGATGATTAATTACTTTGAATAATTGTTATCAAATACATACTTAATCAAAATCCTATTTTCTAGTTGATCATCAGCAAGATAGAAGTGTTCACTCATTGTTGATGTCAATGAATGTTCGTTAGCGCATTTCGCACAGCAGATATAGAGTGTGAATGGAAAAAGAATACAGCAAACAAACACAGTTTGAGATCGTTCTCTTTCAAGTTGAAATTATCTGATCTTTCATCGTTCTGAAAACATTTTAAAATGAAGGGTTTTAAGTGGTGTACAACTACCTCGATATAGATTTATTACGATCTCGTCTCTTTTATTTATAAAAGAAATGAGATGATAATAATAAATTTAATATCAAAACAGGTCTATACAAACTAAAATATGTTTATTTTATAATGTTTTTAGAATGAGAAAAATTTGATGATTTTTATCGTACCCTTTTTGAATATTATTTATCTATATAATAATTCTGTTGAAAAATTCATAATTTAGGAAAGGAAATTTAGAAGTGATCTTAATTTGAAGAGAAACTTGTTTTTATAAAGCGACCGTTTTAAATGAAGCAAGGAAGAATGAAAATAGTTTCGCCACAGCTTGAGAAGATCTTCGAGCTTTGTAAAATAGTTGATAGTTAAAGTCTCATACTATACGTGTGAAAAATAGAAACTTTGATCGAACTCTAATCTAAATATTCTATGTGGCTTTCAGCTGCTCTTGGCATTCTCTTTGTTTCGAAGTTGTAGATTGGTTCTATTTCAGATTATGTAATGGTCTTTCTTCTAATGCGTTTAATGCAAAGCAAAGTAATGAATTACACATCTCTTAACTTTAGATGACATAAACTCAATTTTTTCTTGCAAATATGTTTTCAATCAAACTATTACCTCGGTCAACTTTCACCGTTATTTCGAAAATCACTTTTCGCGCTCTATTTACTCCAAAAAATTACTCAAAAACTATCGTACCAACTCTAGAATCATCACAAATATTGAAAGTTCCAGCTGCAGAATTGGAAACTTCTAAAGGAAATCTATTAAACGAATGTCTAATTGACTATGTGCTGCGGAATCAATCAACAACAGCAACAACAACAACATCTTTTATGACTCTTCTCAAACAGCTCAATTCAAATGTAAATTTACAATTACCATATATACTTCCTTATGAAAGCATTGGACGAAAGGACGTCACTGACGAATCAGATCTCGCACGAGGAATTGTCACTATCGCTCATGTATTACCGTTAAAAGATAAAGTGATCGTATCAAGTGGTTTTGCAGTTCTCGATGGAGGACTTATCGTGACATGTGCACATACATTTTATCAAGCTGCTCGACACCTTTCTCCTTTAGAATTTGATGAGAAATCACAATCGATAGCAATCACTAATGAAGGAGAGTTAATACGAATTGCTGCAGTCGAATCACATCTAATCCTGCCGGATCTTGTATTACTCAGGTTGGATAATGGACGAAACATTACGTCTTTAGCAGTCGATCCATATCCGGCACCGGTTTCTACACCACTACTATCGTACAATTTAGTTACAACAACAATTTCATCTACTTCTCTTCCCACTGTTTCATATTCATGGGAATCAGCCGAAGTTTTATTTTACAGAGGTCGATGCGGTCAGGAAGCAGCAACAGGAACATATGATGAATTGAGTTCTATGATGTATTCACATCCACCTTCTAGTGGATCGAGCGGTGGACCGATTGTAAACAAAGAGACAAGAAGTGTTATTGGAATTGTTCGAGGAAGTGAAGTGAGCTATGCGAAGAGAAAACTCATTGGCTTTGCTACACCTAGTGAGTCCTTGTTTGAGGCTTTCAAGTTACCTGGAATGCCTAATGAATTAGAATAGTTGAGACTGATAGAGTTACAGATAAAAGAATATTTTCCTTCTTACGATTGAGTGAATTTTTTATAAAGATAAGCTAGTCAAGTCATCTCAAAAGTTGAGACGCAGAAAAAATCTGATTAATGTCTCTATACAATTAGACTTGATTTGAAACTCGACACTCAAACTTGAAGCGATGATTCGAGTATAATGTAGCGTTGTTTACTGTTTTTTTGAACATTTTTGTTTGCATGCTTATTCATCTGTCGAAATTGAATAAATCTTTTCTTTCCATTATCTACATTATACAAAACACTGAATAAATGACCCAGAAAATCTTTTTCTCTTTCTGAAACATCGATCGAAATTGAAATGCTTTTCTCGTAATATTTTTTTTGCTTTAATTTGGTGGTGAATGATTGTCTATGAAAACTTTACAACAGTCAGAATCCTTAAAATGTAATGTTAGACTTCTTTAACGTTCTTTCAAATTGCTTGTTTTCTTTTTCAACATCAAAAGTATACTTTTTTTATTTTATTTTAGTCATATGTTTTCGTAGGAACGGTGAAAACTTTTGGTACAAAACTATAAGTTGAGTTTCTGTGCTTAACTGAAGAGGATAAATAAATGAGTGTATAAAACGTTTAATGAAAGTAGAGGCATCACAACAAATAACTCGAATAACGAATAGTAATTTCACTCTACTTCGCTGTAGTAGTGCTCGTAGAACTAAATGTTATTTTAGGCTGCGAGTCATCATTTGCATTTTCAGTCACCAAATTGCTCCAATCATAGAAAAAAACATGTATTCCATTTCATAGACTATCTGTTTGATATGGAGGTAAGGATGCGCAATGGCCATCGGGCACTGACGGTAAGCGATAACAATACTGCATCGTTTCGTACCAAAATCGTACGACAGAAGAAAAAAGAAGAGCAAGCCAGTATGGTACAGTATGCAGCATTGAACAGTGCTTCACAGAATATTGCTTGTTTCTAAAGACTGGAAAATTCTATTTTTGACATAATGTTTTTTAGAGATAGATTCTCTTTTTCACAAGATGAAAATGAATCATATGATATCGATTAGATAAGATGCAGCTGCCATGCGGACTACTATAGTAATATTTTCAATGCCCGATATGAGCTTTCAAAACACTTTTACGCACTCAATCGATTTTATTTAGATTTTCTATGTAATTTATTCACGTTTTCAATTCTAATATTGTAAGAATGATGCTACAACATACATTGTGAACACTTTTAATTTAGATTGTGCCATTCATTTCTGTACAATACGGTTTATGTTCGTAGAAAGATCGTTGGGCATTCATTCACGTTTCTGTTTAGCTAATCTAAGTATATTAGAGAATATTTCGACAGAAAATACCATTCAATAGTTATTAGTGTGATCACTCTTTAAATGGAAAATATCGTACATTGATTTTTGTAAATCATTTGATTAGTTTTCATCAAGAGAAAATGTAATGAGAAAAAACCGTTCCTTAAATCTTAAACTATACGCAAGTATTAACATGTTTTTGACCACGGGTAATTGACCACATTTAAAAACAATTAAGCGGCAATAAAATTTGAGTTAGGTGACAATTACTGAATTGCTACCCAGCAGGCTACGCCACTGTCTTAGTGAGTATTGAAATATCCTAAGTTAATTCATTCTCTTGTTGCTTTGGGAGGAAGCAATGATCAATTTACTGATATTTTTGACCCGTAGCAGTAGTAGATTAGTGACTTTAGATCTGAAATTTATCCATAAAGAGAACTTATGAACATTAGAATATCCTAAAAGTTTCACATAAAATCAATGCATTCTTTCTAAGATAAAGAATTTTCAAAAAACGATTGTTTTTTAAGATAAATTTGAATTTCATACGAGAAAGAGACGTTTTCTTTGAAAACTTATTATCTCAAAAAAAATGTATTCATTTTATGTGAAACTCTCAGGATATTCTAATGCTGATAAGACCTCTTTATAGACAAATTTCAGATCTAAAGTCACTAATCTATTACTGCTATCAGACAAAAAAGTCGGTAAATCAATCATCACTTCCTTCTAAAGCAATAAGGGAATCAACCAATTTAAAATATTTCAATACTCACTAAGGTCTACAAGTTAAAAGTCGTCCGAGTTCAAAAGCTTTTTATTACCTCGAGAGGTTCCCTCGTGAAATGAACTGATGATTAGTTTTTAAATTTGTCAATCTCGATTGGAACACGTGTCAACGCAACTCAAAAAATATTTATATGAAAAGCAAAACTCGAAATTGAAAACTGAACAAGTTAGTCAAATAAATATCTACAAAGTCACAATTAGAATGAGCACGATGCCGATCAATCATCAATTGAAGAAATATCAATTCATTATTAGACATTCTTTTCAACAATAGACATAGATCCTCAATACTGTAACAAAGGAAATTCAATATATCAATGTCAAGAGTAGACAGAAAATAAAATGAAATGTTCATAAGAATATTAAAGAAGAAATTCTCATATGAATCGATAGATTCTGTTATAATATATATAGAGAAAGAAATTCAATATTCTTGATATATTCTCTAACAATTTCTAGCAATCGTATCTTACACAAAAAATGTGGTGGAAGGTATGACACTTATTATTGAAACAAAATTGTTGAGAAAGTTTCAATTTTAATAAGTATTGGCTAAAATTGTTTTGTATTTGTGAAAATGGCATTTATGTCAGAAGAAAAAGAAAGAGAGAGAGAGAGAAGAATAAGAACACCATCTATCTTGCACACGATATTTAATCCCATATAACAAGAAAAGACAGTTGATTGATTTAGTCAACAAAAATTTTGTGTAGATTGAATATGATTTCAAATTTGCAATAGATGGGGAACACAAATAGAAAAGAAAATGAAAATGATGATCGATTAAATAAACCAAAAGATCATCACATAGGACCTGTTACTGTTATACCTCTACAATCTAGTGAACCAAATCGAAATGTTAAACATGGATCCCGTTCTGATCTTCAATCATTACCTTCACTTCATAATCCTAATCAGAAAAAAAATCCTTTAATATTACGACGACCATCTGGAAAACGAGATCCTCAAAAACTGACATCATCAATCATACCAGATCAACATACTTTGACATTTTTAATACAAAATGATCCATCAACTACTGTAGTATCTCAATCATCTTTATCAAAAGCTGATCCAAGAAAATTCTATCCATCATTTTTGTCTACTTCAACTGGTCTACGTCGAACATCATCAGTTTTTTCAAAAGTTCCAATCGATCCAGCAAATCATATTAATGAGAAAAAATCACAAACACTCGAATTCACCAATCAACCTGGAAAACGATGGTATGATCATAATTATGAAAACAAACTACAATCGACTGATACTGAAAATCTTTAATTAAAAATTAAATTAATCAACCTAGACATTAGAGGACGAAAAAAAATAGAAGTGATCAATTTTGCGATATGAATAACATCTTATATACATTGAAGAATGGTCGAATTTTGCATTAAAAATTTTGTTTTGTTCAAACTCTTTGTGATTATAGATAACTCTTTAGACTAATAAATGTCAGATTTTTGCCAACCTAGACAAATATGTTTTTTTTCTAATAGAAAAGAATTCGATATAATGCACCATGCTTACTCAATGTACACATAACAAACCATAGTGATGCTATACTTTAGAAGAATATAAAAAACCAATTTTTTTGTTTTCTTCATTATTTATGTAGCATGATATTAAGTGATTGCATCTTAACAATGATTCATCAATACATGATGAAACTATTTCTATATTTATAGTTTATTCATCATTATCAATTTTTCAAAGAATTTTTCGTAGTTTTCACTGCTTAGAGACTCCTCTATACAATGACTTTCAATCGACTAATTAAGTTTTTATGGTTAAAAATAACATAATCTTCTCAAGTTTATAAAACAAAATATATTGTTAATCATAATCTCTTTTTCACAATCTTGAACAAATTTTATACTTGAAAATAAAATATTAGACTATGTAGCATAAATCTAAACTCAATATATTTGATCAAATATACTTATTATGAAATATCTTTTCTTAAAAATCTTTACCCGAGATACTGTGATTATCTTCTATCTAAATTTTTCACAAAGTCATTCAATAAATTCTGCTTTCATAACAAACAAAATTATGTATAAAAAACGAATAACTAAAAAAGAATAGTGTCTTCGTATACTTTAGATTTTATCATATATAAAAAGGTTTCGAAAGTAATATTTTATCAATAAAAACCATTTATATTTCTATACTTTGAATATTTATTCTGTTTACATCATATTAGATTTTTTGTTCTGTTATTATTTTAATTACCTTGAAAAATAATTAGTAATTAAATGACAAGGATTTACTTCATGTATTCATAATGATGAATAATAAACGGTCTACTAACATTAAAATAAAACAAGGTAAAACAATTTCTAATAAAAAAATGACAAATGAAAATAGTAAAAAATAATATTAATGTAAAATGTTCTATATGTTAAAATATTGATTATTGAATTAATAAATCTAATTTTTTTCATTTAAAAATTCTATTAAAATATTTTGTTGTTTTATCTTTTAAGTATAAATTGTCTTTATAAAATAAGTAATCGAAATAATCATAATGTTCAAGAATAAATTACATTAAAATTCAATGAACTGTTTTTTTTATTTTTTATTTAGATATAAATATCTTTAGATATTAAAAAGTTAACAATTTGATTTATCATAAATTTAAATATATTATTATTAAATAAAATAAATATTAAAAGCAAACATAGTCGAAGATAACTAAATTAACTCAAATTTTTTGTTAATTACATTAATTTTGATTAATTAATGTTTAAATATTTCGGAAAAAATTTCAATTCATTTATCGAATAAATTAATGAAATATTAAAAACGTTTAGTGAATATGTCGATAGTATCGACGTTTTAATAGAATGATATTATTACAAAATTTTATTTACTTTTTTCATCTCAAAATCATAGGAAAAATTTTCTCTATATATTAAAAGACAAATTTTGGTTCTAGCAAATAATATTTTATTTAAATCTATGTACTATCTTAAATTAATTTACAATAAAACTTCTAAACATTCGATACTACATGATTATGTTTAATTAATAATTCAAACCTTTTGACATATAAAGATATTTTTTTTCTAAACAGCAAATGAGAAAGATAGTTCATTGAATTTTAGTGTCATTTATTTTGGTATACTCGTTATTCACTATGAGGTAATGACATATCGATGACTCAATCTGATTACTGTTTTTTTTTTTTCGTACTGGTTTATCTTCCCCCATAATTGGGGATGAGGATAAAAGCAGTCTCACCCCCAGTTGCAGATCGGAGGCTGCACTCGCCCGCATCTTCAATTATGGGGGGAGATAACCAACCAGTATTCATTCCATTTTAAAAATGCGTCAAAACAACTTATTGTTTTTATGCTAATATGTTCTATACACAAAAAAAAATTGTAACTAGACACGGTTCATTGCACTTGTTAACTTTTTCTTATACATTTGTGTATAGAATAAGTATAAATATGAATGTAAAACCATTACGTTTCATTTGTATTCATCGTTACAATTATCAATAGACGAATATGTTTACCTCACGACAAACTGTATTTATTGGTCTTTTTCTAATCGGTAAATGATTATTTTCTAGTAAAATAACATAAAATAAAATTCTAATCAAATTTTTAGTTTTAATTCAATTATCTTATGGTCTTAAATGTTACACCTGTGATGTTTGTGGTAGTATCAATGGAAATACTACACAAATAAAAACTGTCAATGATAATGAAGGATATTCATGTACAGTGAGTTTAAATTTTGTTTTCTTTAAATATAATTTGAATAATTTTCTTTTTTTTTTTTATTAAAAAAAGAAAATTTGGGCAGTAGGTATTGTAACTCGAGGTGCAGAAAAAGATTGTAAACAAACTGATGTTCTTGGCAATGGAAAATGGTGTTGTCAAACAGATTTATGTAATAATGCTAATAAAATTATCTCAAAAAATTCTCTTCTCTCTGTTATTGGACTTGGTATTCTTATGATATTTATCTAAAACAATCTTTAGATAATATTCTATCAATTAAACATTATTAAAAATCTCATTTTTACGACTTAAATATTTTCTTTTTCTATTTATTCATATTAATTTGCGTTTAATTTTTTTCGAAATAAAAATAAAATTCTAAAAAAAATCTATTAAATTTAAAAATTTTTGAATTCATAATAATCATTAAAAAACGATAAATATGCAATTATCTATAGTAATACGAATACTATATTTTCAAAACAATATAAAATACTTTGTTGTCAAAAAAAGTTTGTTTCTAACTAAGAAGATTTATAATGGATATAAATATAATCATAATTGTCTTTGATTTGGCAAGTATAATCCTATTTGCACAAAATATCTATATTCATATAAAATAAGTTAACATACATTCTATATCAGTTTTATTAACAAATAAAAAAAAGTCAAAATGATTATTGTTCGTCAAGTAATATTCATCTGTCTTCTATTATGTTGTTTAAATAAAAATATTTCATTGAACTTTATTTAATATATAAATAAATATTTTAAGTTTAATTCAAATGACTAATTGCCTAAGATGTTATATATGTAAAAATTATAATGATCCATTTAATAGCAATAATATTGATATAATGACATAAAAATTCTTTTTTATTCTATTACATATAACTATTATCAATAAATTTTATTCTCACATTATAAATAATAGGATTAAATGAATAATTAATCCTTTTATGAAAATTTAAGTTAATCGTAAATGCATATAATACATCTGTTTTAAGTTGTTCACATATTCTATCTTATCTATAGAAATTGTCACTCCTTTATTCCTTTTTCTTTTTTTTTTGGAACATTTCAAAAATTAGATAACTATCTTGAATTAATCAATACATTTATTAATGGATGAAATTTTTCCTCTGTACAATCGGTTAAGAAAATGGTTCTTGTTAAGAAAGATATTATTTAATTTAATGACATAAAATCTTCTATTAATGTTATTGAAGACTCATTATAGTACGGTATGTCTATTATCAGAGAAAAATATAAGAATACTTTGCACACTGTTATAGATTATTTGAAAACAAAAAATTAGTAATAATGGTTTGTAAATATATTCTTTTAATAACTCTAATATTGTTTATTGATATCTTGTAAGTGATTATACATAAATCACAAATGTACATTTGAAATAAACAAATATCATACTCTATATGTGAAGTCAATGTTGATTATTAAGATTTTCATATAATACATACGGAATAAAAATCGGCGCTTCTACTGGCTTTGTTATCTGCCCCCAAAAGCGTGATAAACAGGCAGTTTTATCCGGTAAATTAAGGTTAACCGGCGATTGGTATGTGCAGCTAACCGATACCATTTGTTTCCGATTTTTTTTGAATGTTTGCAGAGCAAAATTTGACAGATATTTTTAAGGTTCATATAATTTTTATTTCAGCTAAAATAAAAATAGAAGGAAATAATCAGAAAAAAATTCGAAAAAATAAATTTAAAATTTAGTAGCAATCCAAGTGAATGTGCTGAGCATAGGGTATCTGAAAAAGTATTCTGCTACTAGAATTTCCGAGGAACTTTCAGATACGTATAATGTACTTGGGTGGATACTCTAGTGAAAAAGTTTTTAGTAAATGGGTACTTAAAGATATTGGTCAAATGCTTAATTGCGTACTATGTCACAGTATTTTTAGGTATCCTGTTGTCAAAATTACAGTATATTGATGATCGAACCTAATCTTCGGCCTTTTTCATTTTTGTTTCTCGAAGAAGAAATTTCTGACATTTTTCTTTTAAATTTAATTTAATTTTTTTAATTTTGAAAACTCAAAAGGGTGAAATTTTTCCATCTAACTAGACTTGAATAAGTCAGATCTCCATCAAATCACATCGGGCTAGTTTTCATTCAATTTATTATTGATATTGGCATATTATCAACTACTGGATAATCAAGAAATAATCTAGAATAAAAATTAGTATGAAAAAATATTAATTTCTTATTTTTTATCGAGTTGCTTATATATGAATATATGTGTATGCAAAAGAAAACGAGCAATGAACAGTTACCATACATAATGTGATAAATCTAGGGTAACTTGTACTCAATACTACTTATAGAAGTTAATGAAATCAATAAAAAATCTAAAACTCATAAATATTAAAAGAATCAATCTGAAAAAGATATAGAACTTACAAAATAATGAATTAACAAATAAATCTACATACAATTAATACAAAAATATATATTAAAGAAAAATTAATGTTTACTTGAACTCTGTCGCCGTTAATGAGATGCAAGCAATTCAAACGTCCAATGGAATTTTTTTAGCATTTTTTTTACATCATTTGATAGAGTTTTAGTTGCTGATTACGAACATCTACTTTTTAACCTTAGCAAAAAACTCATTCCAGTTGAAAACTACGAGATACTCCAAAGAAGTCGGTTTTCAAGAAAAATGCATCTTTTCACGAAATATGTAAAATTTTCGACTTTGTTTGGTAGTTTTGGTGTTGAAATTATTTTTTCCTGAATCAGTACGATAAATTGAGTCCAGAAAAGT
The DNA here is from genome assembly GCA_022393335.1 of Macrotrachela quadricornifera. NCBI lineage: Eukaryota > Metazoa > Rotifera > Eurotatoria > Philodinida > Philodinidae > Macrotrachela > Macrotrachela quadricornifera. The sequence goes on along the minus strand of JAJEKB010016472.1, from coordinate 6,454 downwards.
TTCCTAATTGACTCCAGATGCAAAACCATGTTGGTGGTGATGCATCGAATGTTGTCAAGTGCACCACTTAACTTATAGGTAAATTTTGTAAACCTATCTAGTTTTTCTACGTAAGTGATAGAGGCAAATATTTTATATCATTCAATGCATCATACCACCAGTCACAAAGTTAAGTATCGCTTTTTTTCCCATTCCTCTATTGTGTTGAGAAATGGCGTTTTCATTGGAATCATAGCCATTTTAGGGAGTATTCAACGATTTTCCAATCCCAAATACACTTTTAGTCACAAAATAAATACAGATTCTGAATCAACATAAAAAAAAACTTAGTCAAATGAAGTATCTTTCAAGTTAATTTGACAATTTGCATTTTTTCAGGTATCGTTGGAAAACAGAAATTTTTGCATACAGGCAGTTCTATAAGTAACACCCTGATAAGAAATTTAAATATCTCTTCTAGATGTCGGCCAAATGAGCTGATATTTTTACCAGCAATAGCGGCTAACTTAAAATTTTTTTTTCATATGAAAACCATGGACAAATCATTATCCTATGTATTAAGATCAACATCAACAAGGATTTTTTTTACTTATTACAGGTTGTACATAATACTATAGGATTCGATAAATGACGAAGTATAGAAACAAGTTCTTTTAAATTACATGTATAGTTCATACCTACATATTCAATAGAAGTGGATTGTTCATTAATAGAAAGAGGTACAAAAATTTGCATATTTGTATCATCATACAAATATCTGAGGAAAGATAATTTATTGTATTTTAAAGTACATAATAAAAAAATCATTGCATAGATATTACTAAGGGCAATCTTCGATTTATCATCAATATTAAAGTCAATGAGTAGAGTAGCGGTAAAGATTTTAAATGGTACTTGTTGGTTATCTCCCCCCCCCACCCCTCTTTACAATATAGAAAAACAATGAGTGGGGGGAGATAACAAACAAGTACCAAACATAATTTATATTTTGAATGAGTCTGAAAATTATTTGAATTTTATATTCGATTACAACTAGTTATTAATGGAGTCCTCCATACTGTAATTTTTTTCTTTTCTATTTTTTAAAGCTCACATTAAAATTTTCATTTTGTGATATGTAGATATTCAAAAGAGAATATTGGAAAGTAGTACTTTATAAAGAAAATGTAAATATCAAGAATGAAACATTATCATTTGGACTTCAATTTTCTTATTGAATAATCTAAAAACAATACAAGAAAAAAATTCTAATTTAACGTCAGTATCATAGTACATGATAATGTACTGCACAATTTCCTATAGCTTCAACATTAACCAATCTTCCCATAAAATTGTTTACTACAATTCATAATAATGGATTCCATTTTAAAATAATATTATTTTCAATACGTTTTATCATATAATCACAAGTTAATAATTGATTATTATCAATTAATTTTTGTAATTTATAAACAATGTTATCATCAGCATTAGATAAGTGAATACATAAAGTATTAAGATGAATAATAGATGTAATAGATTTTATTAAAATATATCGTACAAGTATTTCAATATCAATATTTTTTGGTACATCTACTTGAAAGTATTTTATACCAATACATAGATTAAGAAAAAATTGTGCTTGTTCGATATTAACCATATTTTCCAAGTTGACTTTTGTAATTTTATTATTAATCAACTTTGAATATATGATTTCCGCATCACTATCAAGCAAACAATTTGCGTTCATGATTGGTAAGAATGATACATTCAATGAATCAAGATTAGGTAATAAACTTAATAATTGAAGAAGAATTCCAATAGAAATCTTTTTACAGTTGATATTTAAATATGTAAATTGAATAGCAATAAGTGTAGGTTTCCATTTATCAATTAATGATTTACATTCTTCATCAGAAGGCTCACGAATAATTGTAAGTTCAATAATAGGTTGACATTCAGTTGGAACGTTATTATCACATTTTTCATTATGAATATTCAACGATTTCTGATTGATATTTTTTGTATATTGCTCAAAATCAAAGAATCTTTCTCTAAAAATAATAGAAAAAAATACTAATACATAATCTTTTTCATAGCATACTTAAAAGGATGAATGGAAGTATTTATTGTAAAATGATCAACTTTTAATTCAAGTATCCATTTTTTATCGATCCAAAATTGTGAAGTGAACTTGTTGATTATAATATTAAATGGCATATCTTTAAAATCATTGTAATCGCTTACTTGGTATTCAAAATAAAACTTCTGTAAATGTGGCAGATATTTTTGAATTAATCGTTCCCATTGATCAGCATCAAGATAATCTATATCAGATGCATTAAAAATACGCATAATTTTTACTTGAGTACATATTTTCTTTATAAACAATGCGAAATCATCAAAGTTCATATCGCAGAAACGAATATAAATATAATTCAAATTGAGTAATGTAATTGTATCATCGATTTCAAAATCATCTTCGCATGCAAATCTGTCACATGATAAATGACGAAGACGGGGTGTATAAGAAAGCATAGGAACAAGTTCTTCCACATTGCATGATTGTTCAATAACGAAATGTTCAATAGGAGAAAATTGTTCATTTATAGCAACAGGTACAACAATTTCTATATCATCGTCATCATCAATGAATCTGTTGTAAAATAATCTAATGTATTTTAATGTAGGTAATGAGAAAATCATTTGATAGATATTACTAATATCCCACGACCATTCATTATAAATACGTATAGTCAATGAATAAAGTCGAGGTAAAGATTTTAAATAAAAAAGAATTATTCTAATATTGTCTGTTGATGTCGTCAGAGCAATTGATTCAAGACGAGTAAATGATTCATTAATAATACAATATGGGTAAAGACAGTCAAAAGAATTTCTATTTCCTTCAAGATCAAGTGAAATAATCCGATGTCTATTTGAAATAATAAAATTTTTACAATAAGATTTAACTTTTCGTTTCTTCATCCAAGCAATTTTAACCCTGAATAATATTGATGAAGAATAAAGAAGATTGTGAAGACGAGTATTAAGACGAGAAAATGCCATATAAATATCATAAGCATCAAGATATTCAAATATTTCATAGAAAATTTCATTTGATAAATTTTCAATGTAATTTCTAAAATAAAAAATATTAAATAGAAAAAAAAAAACTTATCTTCATTTACTTTGTTTCATTTGAAGTTTCTAGAAAAATATAAACGAAAAAATTAATTAACATTATATATGTAATCGATAATTTACTTTTTAATTTCTTTGTTTCAACATTCAATGATTCATCAAATTTCGAATATCTTTTATTGGTTGAACACATTATTTATTTAAAAATTAGTTGTATATTTTATCAGAATTTCTACTAAAATCTAATAAATATACGAAATTTTTATTGTATTTATAATTATAATGATTTTATATAATTGGGTATTTTCTAGCTGTTTTATATAGTTATGTAAATAAAATGAAAGTGTGTTTTTCGTTCTTCGATCATATGAAATAAGCCGAAGAAATTTTTCCTACTTCATATAGAAGTTATGAAGCAATCAGATTGCAGTCCTTAGTTTACCGAAAGTTAGCCATTTATTTTTCTTTCGTATGATATATCTAATAGTTCAAGTAGAAGAATTATTTTTAAAAAAATCGCTTTTTTTGATACTAACAATATTTGAAAACTTTGACATTGACTTTACATATAATGATCTAATTATTATATTTTGCTTCCCTATTTTCTCTCTCTTCATATTAAATTACATAATTCATATACGTTTCTTGATATTACCTGCTTTATTAAAACTCAAAAAGAAAAAATAAACATTCAGAATAAATTAGATACCAGTCAGAAGGAACAAAATATTTAATCAAAAAAAAAAACAAACGAAATGCTGGAAATTTGACTAATTAAAATTACTTATTTCCTTGCTTTTTATTAATTTCGTTTTTTTTGTTAATGTATATTATGTACAAATTATACATAGTATTGAATAAATTTACCACTAAAAGGGCAAATGTAGAATATGAAAATTCATAATATTAATTTCAAAACGCATGTGTGTGTATTTTGAGGGTATGATTTTTGATACTTTTATTTCTTAGATAAACGGGAACATATAGTTAATAATTTCAAAGTTATGAAATTCTTTGCTGCAGTTTATAACGATCACTTCCATTTTAAAATGATATTATTGCCAATATGCATAATTATATAATTATATGTTAACGATTTTATTAAAATATATCGTACAAGTGTTTCGAATTCAATATCTTCTGATATATTGACTTGAAAATATTTTATATGAGTACATAGATAAAGAAGAAAATCTAGTTGTTCTATATTTATACTATTCTTTAAAGTGATTTTGGTAATTCTATTATTGATTAATGTTGGAAATATAATGTCACCTTCTTTATCAAATACTTAGGTCGTACAAAAAGTTACCAGATTATTAAACAAAAACATAAAGACAAAGAGAAAGTTCGAGTTTTATTTTATTAAATGTTCAAAGTAGTCACCACGATTATTTAAACAAAGTTCCATCCTCTCTAATAGTTTGTCAGAAGTTTTTTTAAATTCTTCTTTTGGAATATTTTTTATTAGCTTGGAAACCGCACGAGCCAATGATTTTTCATCTGGTTGATCAGCTAAATTCTGTTTGATGTAATCATTTAGCCAATAATCACACGGTGCAAGGTCAGGTGAATATGGTGGATGTGGCATTATATTGATACCTTCTTCTGTTAAATAATTAATAACATCGGAATGATGATGGGGTGAAACATTGTCGTGAAGCAATTTTATACCTTTAGTACTATTTGACTTTCTTTGTTCCCGTATTTCTTTGACAAGAGGCTTGAGACAATTTTCTATATAATAGTCGTGATCTATAGTCTCGCCATTATTAACAGCATGGAGAAGAACAGGACCATTTGATTTAAAGAATATAGAAAATAAATTTTTTGGTTCAAATTTGCTTCGACGAACGATAGTACGTGGTGATTGACCTTCGCCAATCCAGGTTTTGTTTGTTGACTTGTGATGAATCTGCCTATGGTAAATCCACGTCTGATCACCTGTAATAATATCACATAATCGCCAGGAATCATTACGAAATTTTGCTAAATTTTCACGATAAAGTCGGACTCGTTCTTGCTTTTGTTCATCATTCAGTTGATGGGGTATCCAACGAGATGTAACTTTTCTCATCTTGAGATAATTGTGGATATTTTGTTCTATTATAGCACGAGAGAGAGAGATGTCTCATCTATAATTTCATCATAAGTTAAATGTGGATCATTGTTGATAACCTGTCGTACTAATTCAATATTTTCATCTGTAAGCACGGAAACTGGACGACCAGATCGAGGATCATCATTGACATCTTCTCTTCCTTGACGGAAACGCTTTGCCCACTCTGCAACTGTTGGATATGATGGAGCCTTGGGTCCCAAAGCTGTTGCAAGTTCTTCGTGAATTGTCTTTGGATTTAACCACAAAATAGTTCGAATTTTAATATAATATCGATTGTATTCATTATCCATTTTTGAAATTTTTTTTTAAGTTCGACTTAAAGTTTATCGAAAAAAATACTGTAACTAAGTCTTAAAGAGATTTACTATATGTACTATTATAGATAAGACATTCCACTATTTATCCATGCACAACAATCTTCGATATTAATTGGTTTATAAAATTGCCAATAGCAATCTGGGAACTTTTTGTAAGACCTAAGTAAAGTCACTAATCTATTACTACTCTTCACATGTTGCTGCGAAACAAAAAGAATTAGTAAATCGAGAATTACTTCCCTCTAAAACAGTAATGGATACAAGATAAAAGTAATCCAAGCGCAAAAGCTTTTTATTACCTCGAGAGTTTCCCTCGTGAAATGAATTGATGATTAGTTTTTAAATTTCTCAATTTCAATTGGAATGCATTTGGATGCGAGAAACATTTCATTGAAGACACGTTCTGAAGTGAAATCACGTGTCAACGCAACTCAAAATATATTTATATGAAAAGCAAAACTCGAAATTGAAAACTGAACAAGTTAGTCAAATAAACATCTACAAAGTCACAATTAGAATGAGCACGATGCCGATCAATCATCAATTGAAGAAATATCAATTCATTATTAGACATTCTTTTCAACAATAGACATAGATCCTCAATACTGTAACCAAGGAAATTCAGTATATCAATGTCAAGAGTAGATAGAAAATAAAATGAAATGTTCATAAGAATATTAAAGAAGAAATTCTCGTATGAATCGATAGATTCTATTTTAATATATATAGAGAAAGAATTTTAATATTCTTGATATATTCTCTAACAATTTCTAGCAATCGAATCTTACACAAAAAATGTGGTGGAAGGTATGACACTTATTATTGAAACAAAATTGTTGACAAAATTTCAATTTTAATAAGTATTGGCTAAAATTGTTTTGTATTTGTGAAA
>JAJEKB010016471.1:0-12009 GCA_022393335.1 Macrotrachela quadricornifera | reverse complement strand
TAGGAAAGAGGTAGATGTTTTATCTCTGTTAAAATCTATTATTCTTTTTTCAGAAACTAAATAACACCAATTTTTATGCCTATAACTACGTTCGTGTTTAAATGATTGCAATATTCAAATAACTAACCAATTGTTCTTAAAACGATGGAATATTGTTGATTCTTAATCAATAATTTATCCATAGAATTAATAAAATATATTTTTATCCATACGCTATAAAAGTGTACGATGTTGATATTGAAACAATTAACGAAACAAAATACAGCGGATTCAAAGATATGAATTATACTGTTTAACTCGAGTCATTGAATGAAAACAGGAAAATATTAACTCCAAAAAAAAATCATGATCTTCTATAAAAATAGAATTTAATCATTAATTCTATTTTCAAATAAGTAAATTCATATTAGTATTCTAATCAATTTGCTAGAAGAATTGTATACATATAGGACACTACAAAAGTTTTTTCACCTGTTTCTTGTAAAAGACTTACTTTGGGTTCAAGGACTCCTTTTTAATACTTAGACATATTTTGAATTATGGGTCAAATTTCAGACTTATAAGTCTTATCCTTTGCTCTTATCTATCATTTCTTTTAGTTTAGTGACGTGCCATTTTCTATATGTTACATAACGGATGATTTATAATAAATGAGAGAACTTTGCATTTCCTATTGTGATCTTCGTAAACATTTCATTAAAAAGAAATAAAATATACCTAGTATTTAAATAAATAATCTGTTCTTTCTAAATTGTGAATCTTTTCACGCTAAATATCCTGACATATTTTACTTTTTTTAATTGGAATATTTTTAGAGGTCGAAATATGAAATGCGAAGTTTTCCTATTTAATATTAATTATCCGTTAGCAACTTGTGAGTACCTCAAGTAAAGGAAACGACAATTCGTAAAAAAAGCATTAGACTTAGAAATATATCTATGCATTACAATGGAATACTTGAAATCAAACTAAGCCTTTTAGAAGCAGCGAACGAAAAAACTTTTGTAGTACCTCATGTATAGTGACATGATAATTTCTATTTAAACTTTTGTTTTCAAAAAAAACTGTAATATTATTTGAAGATTTTAAAAACTATAAGAAAAATTGCGGGTACAAACAAACCTAGATTTTATCTATACTTTATTATCAAAATATATTGTTTTTTTTCTATAAAAAATAAATTCGTTGATTAAACCAATTCAAATAAATAAAAATATAGCGACTAGTTTAATAAAAAGTTCGATTTGCTTTGAAATAATCACCGAAATATGAAAAAATATCTGTTAGATATTACGTTATTGGTTCATTATTTAATTCTTCATTATTAGTAACGACTTCTTCCGAATCTACAGTACCAATACCATTTAATTTACAAAATTCTCGAAATTGTTCTTGTTCTAATTCTCGCATTAAATGATTTAATGCATAAATCTAATAAAATAAAAAATATATAATATTAGAATAAGAAAAAAAGAAATCAACGAACTTGTCTTCGTTGATATTCACATTTACGTTTTTGATCATTATCATTTGTTGTTGTTGTACATAATGTTGGTAAACGTATTTGAGAACTAATATTTGTTGTTTGTCGTTCAATTTTTGATGATGTTGTATTGAAAATATCTTTTTGTGAACGATATCTTTTAAAATGCATTGTATCTATTTGTTAAAAACAAAAAGTAAAATTATTAACAAAAACAAAAAATTTCTTTTTTATTAATGATATTACCAGATGTTGATGAAAAAATACTTGATTTTGAAAGAAGAGATGGTAATCTCGTTGTTGAACTATTTCCTATAGTTGAAATTACATTATCCACAGGACTTTTTCCTGTTGTTTGATTATAAATAAAACTTCGATGTTTACGTGATATGGGACTTTTTGTTATTGAAGATGTCGGATCTGATAGATCATCAGTAGCCATCAAATATTTCTTATAATATGTTATAATTCTATTGATTGATAATTTATGCGAGAATTGATGTATTTAATCGTTCTTTTTCAAAAATTCATATCAGCTGAATAAAAACTACCATTTACGTGTTCTCTTACATGTAGTAACCATTGTTACAACATGAATAATATTAAAATCTTTATTAAAATCTTTAAAATTATTTTAAATGTTATTCTTATTTATATATAAATATTTTTTATTCATAAATTTTATACTAATAAAATCAATTTATTAATGCAGATTCACGTCATCAATTGACGATGCTATTCTTTGATTGGTTATGTTGAATCGTTAGATTCTTTGATATATTTTCGAGAGAATACGTAAACATAATTGCAGATAGATCGATCTTTTTTTTTCTTAAAAAACCGTCTTTTATTATCCAACTTTATTCATTTCGATGTAAGTTTATTATTTCATTATATTCTATATAAATATTCGAATATTTAGATTATTAATATGGATCAAATTCAACAATTTACTGAACCATGCAAACAATTCATGAAAGATTCAATCCGTTTAGTTAAAAAATGTACAAAACCTGATCGTAAAGGTAATTTTATCTAGTTTTTTCTTTATTATTATTATTAATTTTATTTGTATAAATTAGAATTTCAAAAGATCGCTATGGCAACAGCAATTGGTTTTGCTATAATGGGTTTTATTGGTTTTTTTGTTAAACTTATTCATATACCTATTAATAACATTATTGTTGGTTCATAAAATAAAAAACATGTTTTTTTTCTTGTTGTTTATTGTCATACAAAGTTTTATTCGTTCAAGTTTATGTGCAATGAAGAAAAAAAAAGGAACTTATTTATTTAGAGTATAAATGCTGATTTTATTTTTATTTAATTATTTAAAAGTATCCAACAAAATATTTTCAGAAGATAAATAATGATCAATAGTATTATTCCAACAATTGTTTTATTGAAATTAAAGCTCATTGCTTTTTCAATCGATTAATTTATGTATATTAAATGAATAATAGATAAATAAAATCGTAATAAAAACTTATTTCTATAGTAGAGAGTCAATGAAATTGAGAATCGAGAAAGAATAAATTTTTATTCAAAACAATTTGATGGAATTCATGTAGAATCAGTGCAAAGAGGATGATATGTCAATAATGATAATGCAAAAGTAGAGTATTTGTCAAGATTTTATCTTATCTATCAGAAAATTTGAATTAATCTTTTTCTTATCAACACGTTGTATGCACTGATAAATGAAAATCAAATGTATGAATAATTATCTTAATTGTATAGATCATTTTGGTAAATGATGAAGAAAAATATTCTGCAGATTACAAATTAAATACATCGTTTTAATCATCTTCAATGATTTCTTCAGGAATGATAAAGTCAACTGGTTTGATAAGGAACATTTTGTTTTCAAATACTAATCTATTATCAAATCAGGATATAAAGTTATTAAACTATAAGGATTTACATTCAAATACAATGAGAAATCGATCATAAATACTCAATTATTCGTCCAAAAAGGATTCTATTATAATTAATAATAGTATAAAGAGCAATCAGATGAAACTTTTTGATCAATCTGGAAAAGGATATATTAACAGAAAATAATTTCTTATTTATTGATCACTTGGTTGAAGAATTTCTTTTGAAAATTGACTTGCAAGGACATATTATTGATTTTCCCATTAGTACTCTTGTATTTTATGATATCATTCTGTGACAATATTCATCACTATCATGACAATGGTTAATGACGATGCATCATCCGCGGAGAGATGATAAATATTTTTCGATTTATTAAAACACGGTTCGTTCTTTGATATTGGATGATTCATTGTTATCCTATATTTTACTTTAATCCATTCACGGCGATGCGAAAAATACTTTTTCATAATTTGTAAAAGGTTTCATTTTCTTATAACCGGCATGTGTAACATTTTAAAATATTTGTATCAACGTTTCTCGTATGAATATAAGCTATAAACTTCCCCTTATCAGCAGTGAAAGAATGAGCTTCTTTGATCAAAGTGTGATAGAGATATTCATTTTTTTTTCTGTGGTAAATGGGCTTTTATACCATTCAAGAGGAAACTTCTCAAGATGATAAAACGCTTTTTAATTCGAACTAGGTTCATTATGTAGATCATGATTCTTAATATTATTGCTTAAGTTCGTTCTTATCTATGGTGCTTTCCAGTGAAGTTAGAGGTATGTCAATTTTTCTCTTGAAATAAAGATTTTCTCGTTGAAATTTTAATATCTCTACGAAAATACCTTAGATTGAGTCAATATTTTTAATGTAGATTCGTGACTTTGTTGCCTATACATGTGAAAAGTCTTTTTTTCGCACAAGAAATACATGATGCTAGGAATCGAGCGCTTATTGTATGAGAAAAAAAACAAATATTATCTTGATTGTAGTCAGTATTTGAGTGTATATCGCTACTTAAAAGAAAAATAATGAACAAGTATACTAATTACATGAATACTTGTAAACATTTTATCGTGAACCACATATGTTAATCCTTTTACTCTATTTGAACGGATAAAAATGAGTGCAGCTACTGCCCGACCTCGTGTCAAAACAACTTTTTCATTCAGTTTCAATACCACATGTGCAGGAAATCGAGATAGTTCAGCAACTGTTCGATATCGTCTAGTCGATTTTAACAAGTACCTCCTATGTTCACGATTGTATAACGGCATTTGACTACAGTATATCGGATAGAGAAATTGATGGTTATGAGAAAGATCTGGATGAACCGCTTGCTGTTTCCGAGTACGAGAAAGAAGATACCGAACGTCCGTCTTCGAGAACTTCTTTCTTTTCTATATGAAACGAACCGTAGAATACTATGATGATATTGATCAGAAGACTGCCAAAGGGAAATACAGTAAGAAGAACATAAGGTATCAATTCAGACGAATTTCTTATTAATATTACTTGACGTCCTTCCGTACTTATATTGAAGAGAGCAGAACCAAGAAGCAAAAAGTCGAATCAGTAGAGAGTTTTTATTTTTGACAAATTCGAGAGAACTGTTGACTGTTGTTGACATATTCACGATGCAGATCTAAGACGATGGCTTTAAAAATGAACATAATCAATGCCTTTTCATGAATTTGTAGTTTCTGTCACTTGAACTTTGAATTTCAAACATAAATATGATATATACTCGCGCAAAATTACAAAGGTCAATTTAACGTATAGTAGAAATATATTTTAAATAGTTAAATTTTTGCAGTTTATGACAAAGCGAGAACTGATCAATGGAAATGAAATCAAAAAGATGGACGATCAATTCATGGATGATACTCGTATGCTCATTCTGAAATACCAGGAAGATTTTATACTCAATATTGATCAACAGGATCTCGAACTTAAGAAACACTCTACTTAAACCCATAGCCGTCGAGGTAAAAATGCAACAATTCACAATTACATCGTCCAACCTTTAGTTAGTTTAAGCGAAAAAATTCTTGGTTCCATACACTTCTATTTAAAAGAATTTAAAGAACGTCTGAGTGATAATATCAAAGCCTTTTTAGGAAAAAATTCCGATACCTCTAACTTCATTGGAAAGCACCATAGATAGGAACGAACTTAGTTCGAATCGAAAAGTGATTTATCATCTTGAGAGGTATTCTCGTTAGAGAGCAAGAAAGAAAGAACGAATGCAAATAACAACCATCTGTTATAGATCACCTGTTATAACTAAATCAACAAATCTTTCTCTATTATCTTTTTCCAATAGTATTGCAATATTTCTTTATTAGCTATACTTAAACGTAAATCAATTATTTTATATTATATACAAAAATAAAAGGTAAAATAAATATAACAATAGAATAATAAACAAAAAATTTTTCATTTGTAAAAACTAAACAACCAATCATAATAATTCAAATATATAGAATGATTGCATCTCTCTCTACTATATTATTGGAAATTTAGTCAATCAATGAAAGAATAGTATATTTCATGACCATGAATAGAACATAAAACACAATTGAATTTTACGAACTGACATAACCAGCTACGTTAAATAATCTCTTGAAATTTTTTTTTCTTTTCACTTTCAAGTAACAACGATGTTAAATTCATTTGCAAATGGTACCGATTTTTCTTCCTTATCATCGACATCTGATCATATTTTTTCACATTATTGTGAAAAGGATGATACACTTTATTCTTCACAATATCCACCACCACCACCTTCTTCCGCAGCATTAACAACAACAATAACAAATAATACAGAAAAAAAGCTAGGTAATAACAATAATAATAATAATAATCATGATAAAATATCAGCACCTATTATTATTGGTGAACCATTTTCTGCTCTTATTAATTCTCTTATTCCATCACCTCAATTATTATTAAATGATACTGATGATCAAACAATTTATGATGAATATGGTTTTCGTATTGATATTAATGAAAATGAACAACATTATGAAATAATCCCACTAAATGAAAATGAACAAATTAAATTAAAATGGCTTACACATCTTGATTCAACATATAAAATTGATGTTGTTCATTTACCTATACAAGAACAAGAATTTGTACATAAAATAGATCCAAAACAATTTCGACAAGATATTAAAATTCCTATACTTTTACAACAATCATTTGGTATTCCATTATCAATACGTGCACAAATATGGATGTGTCTTAGTGGTTCATTACGTAAAAAATATCAAGCTAAAATGTCTTATACAGATATGCTTAAACAATGTAATAATGATGTTCAAATTTATTCTAAACAAATTGAAAAAGATCTTTTAAGAACATTACCAACAAATGCATGTTTTATGTCAATGAATGCATCAGGTATATCAAGATTAAGACGAGTTTTACGAGCAATTGCTTGGCTTTTTCCTGGTAAAATTAAATTATTTTTATTTTATTATACAAAAAAAAAATATTTTATTTTATTTTTAGATATTGGTTATTGCCAGGTATATAATCATTTATATTCTCTTCAAATATTGATTTTATCATGAACTGTAATATATAATATATTCGTAGAATGATTTTAGAAAAAAAAAACATACAGCTAAAAATGTTTTATTAGTATAAATGATGACAAATTTTTAATTTTTAAATAGAAATAATATTCTTTTTTTCTAAAGAAAATCTATTGAATTTTTAGGGTATGGGTGTTATTTGTGCAACATTATTATTATTATTTGAAGAAGAAGATGCATTTTGGATGATGTGTTCAATTGTTGAAGATCTTCTACCTGCTCAATATTATTCCGTATCATTATATGGTGTTCAAGTTGATATTCGCGTATTTCGTCATTTAATTGAACAAACTTTACCAAAAATTCATGTTTTATTAGATGAATATGATATTGATTTAACTTTAATATGTTTTCAATGGTTTTTAACACTTTATTCTAATGTATTTCATGTTAAATTTATTTATCATTTATGGGATTATTTTTTTCTATATGGTTCAATAATATTATTTCAAATAGGTTTAACTATGTTAAGACAATATGAAAAATATTTAATTGAATTTACAAATAGTACACAAATATTAAATTTTTTATGTGAATTACCTCAATTATTTGAATATGAATATGGTAATAATGAACAAATATTTCAAGATTTACCTAAAGTATTTAATTTAACAACAACAATTATTGATTCATATAGAAAAAAATATTTAGCAGAATTAATGTCACAAGAAGGTTTTACAATAAATCCTAAAATGCCTTTAGTTAATTTACCAAAAGATATTTTACATCGACGTCATAATCAAAAAATAAAATCAACAATATCATCAAATAAATCTCAAGAACTTATTGAACGTAATATAACACAAACAGAAATTCTTGTTAATTTACGTGATGGAATACTTAATATAGCTAAACATTTTAAAGATAATGATCCAGATAATTATAATATACAAAATGTTGATCTTAATGTTGATTATTCAATTGAATCACATGTTAAAGATCATGAACATTATTCAAATATATCATTACAAAAATATAAACGAGCAAAAGCTTTATTAGATTTTGATAGTCAAGATTCAAATGAATTAAATTTTAAACGTAATGATATTTTAAAAATTTTATCGATGAATGATGAACATTGTTGGATTGGTGAATTAAATGGTAAACATGGATGGTTTCCAGCTAAATTTGTACAATTAGTTGATGAAAGATCAAAATTATATTCATTAGCCGGTGATGATAATGTTAATGAATATATATCAGATCTTGTTAGAGGAAAATTAGCTACTTGTATTAAAGCTATTTTTGAACATGGTTTAAGAAAAACACCAACTGTACTTGGTAAGAAAATCAAAAACATTGATAACTTAACATGTTTTATATCATATAAAAATCTTTTCATTTTCTATAATTAATTGAGGAAATAAGTACTTAAAGTCTTTTATAGTAGTGGACATAAATCTTCATTCTAGAGGATTTCGAACGCTGTACAAAGACCGAAAAACGAACAGAAATAAGTCGAACTAGTTCGTTTTATTCGAATTAAATATTAAAAATATTTATAAAAACTCATTATTTGATTAATTCATTCAGCGAACTTGAGTTTTTCGATTATCTCATTCAGGTTTCGCTTTGATTTATATCATATTTCATTAAAAAACATAAAAAATTCAATCATAATTGTTAGTTTTGATTCTGGTGCGACAGAATTACAATTTTTAGTCTCAAATATCTCTATTCAAGAAGAATGTAGATAACATCTATTTCTTCTCTTCAGTTTTATAACCTTGAAAAGAAAGATTACTTCATATCAGCTGATTTCTCAGCATATAACACTATGCCTCAACCATCCACATTACAAATTTGAATAAAATTTATAGACTTATTTTACTATGATCATTGGTGTAGAAAAAGACTGATTAGTGTCGTTTGAGTGTTAAAAACTTAGTGATAGTTCAATGAAAGGAATTCAAACTTTTAGAAAGTAAGATATTGTTACTGATGAGTATTAGAAGTAATTCTTGTATTTTAAAGGAATGGTGCACAAATAATTAATGTGTTAGTCCCAAGGCCCTAGAAGTATTAATATTCGTGCAAATGTATTTATCTTTCGTATGAAAACATCTCATAGGTCTGATATTAGTCTCATATAAAAATATTAGAAAATAGTCATATCATTAGTAGATTTGGTGAGCAATCTTTATTAGGTTCAAATGCGTAACAGTAAAAAATAATACTATTTCTCATAATTCTCGTTGTAATTAAGTGATCTACATGTTTTATGAAGCACGTATACAGGAATTTCTAGACTTTGATCATATACAGAAACTAAGATCTGTTAAAGCGGAAAACTTTTATTTACAACTGTCCATCACACAGAAAAAAAATTTGTTTTCTTTTAAATTAGGTGGTGTATGCCATCCATGGTTATTTATTGAAGAAGCAGCATTACATGCAATAAATAAAGATTTTGATAGTGTTTATGCTCGTCTTATACTTTGTAAAACGTATCGTTTGGATGAAGATGGTCGAATTTTAACTCCTGAAGAACTTTTATGTCGTTGTATACGTTCGATTAATTATACACATAATCTAGCTCATGCTCAAATGGATGTTAAATTACGCTCATTCCTATGTGTTGGTCTCAATGAACAAGTTCTTCATTTATGGTTAGAAACATTATGTTCATGTACAGATATTATTAATAAATGGTATTTACCATGGTCATTTTTACGATCACCATGTTGGGTATGTGTAAAAAATTAATTTTAATAATTTAATTCTTTTATTTTTTTTTCTTTTTAACTTTAGGTTCAAATAAAATGTGATCTTCGAGTTTTACAACAATTTTCATTTACATTACAACAAGATTTTGAATTACCACCAGCTTATAGACAAGTTGATGTTCTATCAAGTGTACGCGATATGCTTATGAAACATCATTTATTTAGTTGGGATCTGTGAATTATTTTTCTTATTGAAATCGATGATCTGTGCAATAGATTTCCATTAAATTTTATTTTTATGTTATATCGAGAGAGAAAAAAAAAGACAAGAAATATTTTCCTTACTATTATTGTTGTTGTTGTTATGTAGTTTTATTTATCAGAAAGTTAAAATGTATATAGAGGGAAAAAAACAGTGATTATTGTTGTGTTTTTATGTTGTGAAAAATAATCAACGACAAAAACCCATATTTTTATGCGTGCACTCCATATAAATTATTTTAAAAAAAAACAAAAAAGAAAAATTTATTTTATTTTTAATCTGTAGATTTAATGGCAACTACTAATGTTGATGAACATACATGTGTTACACCGAATTGTGGTGAAAAAGCTAAACTTCGTTGTCCAAATTGTGTTAAATTAGGTAGAAGATTATATTAAATTTTATTATTTATTATGTTATTTATTTTTTAGGTATTCTTGATGGATCATATTTTTGTTCACAAGATTGTTTTAAAAGTTACTGGCAAGAACATAAAAAAGTACATGTACAAGCAAGTATGAATAATTTCAATTATTTTAATTAAATTTTAAATAATAATTTTCTATTTAAATAGAAAATTCTGCTTCAACTAGTGGATCTATAGAAAATTATAATCCATGGCCAGGTTTTCATTATACTGGAACATTACGACCATATCCACAAGTAAGAAATATAATATCAATAATTTATATAATGAATGATATTTTATTTTAGACTGCTCGTCGATTAATCCCACCACATATTCCACGACCTGATTATGCAGATGATCCAAAAGGTAGATCAAAATCGGAAGAAGGAGAAAAATCTTCAAGTAGTACAATTCGTGTATTAACTGAAGATGAACAAGATTCATTACGTGATACTTGCAAAGTTTGTGTTTTTGTTTTTTTCTTTAAAAAATAGATTATATTAAAATATTTAGATTGGTCGTATTGTCTTAGATGAAGCTGCTAGAGCTCTTCGAGTTGGTTTGACAACAGAAGAAATAGATCGTATTGTTCATGAAGTAAAATTATTTTATTTTTTATTATAATTTTAAAAATATATTCTAATTTAGTGTTGTATCGAAAATGAATGTTATCCATCACCACTTAATTATTATGAATTTCCTAAATCATGTTGCACGTTAGTTATTATTTTTCTTTATAATCATAAATTTAAATGATATTTTTTTTTAAAGGAGTGTTAATGAAATTATTTGTCATGGTATACCTGATTTACGTCCATTACAAGATGGTGATATTCTTAATAGTAAAAATTTAAAAATAAATAAAAATAATAATTAATTATTTTGTTTTCTTTTTTTTTGAAATTTAATAGTTGATATTAGCGTATATAAACGTGGTTTTCATAGTGATCTTAATGAAACATTTTTTATTGGTAATGTTGATAAAAAATCACGTCATCTTGTGCGTACTGCTTATGAATGTTTAGAAAAAGCTATGGAAATGAGTAAATTATTAATTAATTTCAACCAAAAGAAATGAATTAATTAAAAATATTTTTATTTCTAGTTCGTCCAGGTACAAAATATCGTGATGTTGGAAATGAAATACAAAAACATGCTACAGCAAATAGTTGTTCAGTTGTACGTTCTTATTGTGGACATGGCATTCATAAGTATATTTATATAAATAAATTTTAATTTATTTAATTTTATAAAATGTATTTAGATTATTTCATTGTGCACCAAATATTCCTCATTATGCTAGTAATTATTTCAAAAAAAAAAAAGATCTATTGAAAATTTTATTTGTATCTATTTTAGAAAATAAAGCAATTGGTATTATGAAACCAGGTCATTCATTTACTATTGAACCTATGATAAATGCTGGTAAAAAAATAAATGAATAAATTTTTTATTCATTTATTTATTATTTTATTTTAGGAACATGGAGAGATATACTTTGGAATGATAATTGGACATCTGCTACAGAAGATGGACAACGTTCAGCTCAATTTGAACATACATTTCTTGTAACAGATACAGGCTGTGATATTTTAACAGCACGTTCATCAGGTCAACCATGGTTTTTAGATGGAGATAATATTAGTTAAAAGAAAAAAAAAAGAAGAAAATAAAAACTTTTCTTTCCTATTTTTATTAA
>JAJEKB010016470.1:0-17554 GCA_022393335.1 Macrotrachela quadricornifera | reverse complement strand
AAGAATATGGTTGCTTAGATTTAGTAAGTTCATATTATTTAAATGAAGAATTTTCAATATAAAACAACTGAAAACTATAATTCAAACATTGAATAAGATTTCTATTCAAAGGAAATAAAATACAAAATGTTATAAGTTTGTAAAAGACAACTATTATCATCAATACATTTTAATATCCAATGAAGTGCAAAAATAATTGCCGCTAGAAAAGCGAAAGTTTCTTCTTTTGGATGTGTTCAATATTGAAACTCTTTTTAATAATAGATTACACAAGCACTATAGTCTACAAATATTTCATTTAATAAAATTTTCGCTCTTTTTTCGAATCAAAGTGAGCGAAAAACTGTTCCTTCGTTACAAGTAGTCAAACAACTTACAGTTTTCATAACAATTCTATTTTATTCTTGGAAGACCAAAATCATTTTACTGAGTTTTGATAATTTTGATCAGAAACTATTGAAGTCCTTGGGACAGGATTTCAACAACCAAATGCTAATAATCCACCGTATCATTTGAACACTTTTTAGAAATAGAATACGATTTCTCCATATTCTTGGTTAACAAAGTCATTAAATTAAGTCTAGATTCCATGTCATTTGATAAAATCTG
The DNA here is from genome assembly GCA_022393335.1 of Macrotrachela quadricornifera. Lineage (NCBI taxonomy): Eukaryota > Metazoa > Rotifera > Eurotatoria > Philodinida > Philodinidae > Macrotrachela > Macrotrachela quadricornifera. The sequence goes on along the minus strand of JAJEKB010016470.1, from coordinate 16,945 downwards.
ATATTTTTATCCGATAACATCCAGGAAGAACCGATGGAAGGTCCCTCGTCCTGCATTTGTTTAATAATCTCTTCAATTCATCGAAGTTTGCAAGTATTCTTCTAGCGAGTCACTCGCGTATCAATTACTACAAATTAATTGATATGAAGTTCATGCTGTTCTATGAGCACAAGAAAGCATTGGGCTAATGGGATCAAAAAATTCCTTTGTTTGCTCGAATGTTGCACAGAACTTCGTTGCTAAATCTGTATAATCTTATATTAGATAGTATGGAAAGAAATCTTCGTTACACAAATAGTTTTAGTTAGCATTGTGTCAATGATTTCCCTAATAATGTAAGATGATCCGGTAATCCAATGACCGATGATTAACATCTAAATGTTACACCGTATTTTGTAAATCTAAACAACATTTTTGAAGACTTCTCAGTCTTATCAGTTATATGAAACTACTAACTCACATATGTCAATTACTCAAAGACAATCACTTGAGAAAGTAAGAAAAGAGGCTTCAATGAAATCTATGTAAGAAATGGTAATTATTTTTGCATTTCACTGTGATCTTAGGAACAAAACTTTTAAGAATTTATTTTGAAACTGAATTTCTTTTTGTTGTTTTTGTATATTAATTATTAAAATTAGTGAAATAAAAAAGATTTTCTTTTATATGATTCATTTAGGTTTATCGAGTTCAATTATCAGAACACTATTTGAGTGATATTCATCAAAATGCGATAATTAATGCTGTACGTCGTTTAACTTCTAAAACAACAAATGAACAACATGAAAAAGTATCAGGAATGGATGTTGATATGGGACAAAGTACTACTAGTACAATGATAACAACTACAAATGAAAGCATAAGCACACAAATGCAAGAAATATATGAAATAATAAATATTCTTGCTGGTGGAATTCAAACATTAAATGATGATACACAACGTTTTAGTAGTGATTCAATTCGTTTACAAAGTTTAACTAATTCTTTAACACGAGATATGGCATCAGTTCAATTGAGTGTTCAAGAACAAAATACTGTTTTAAATTCTATCCAAACTAATCAAGAAATTCTTCAACAACATGTTGCATCATTACAACAACAAATTGATGATATGAAACATCAGCCGAATGATGGAACATTAATATGGAAAATAACTAATTTTCATGAAAAAATGAGTAAGTTTCATTTGAAAAAAATCCTATATTCATGACCAATAATTGCACATTTGAACCTTTTATTTTCAAAGATATGTAGAACAGAAAATTTTTAAAAGTGCTTTTATTCAATTATTTGTTTTCTAGTGGATGCTCAATCTGAAAGACAAACATCAATTCATTCACCTCCATTTTATTCTTCACGGGATGGTTATAAAATGCGAGCTCGTTTGTATTTGTATGGCTTTGGAAATGCTCGATGTACACATATGTCATTGTTTTTTGCTCTTATGCGTGGTTCAAATGATGCTATATTGAAATTTCCCTTTCATCATAAAATTGCATTTTGTCTTTATGATCAAACTGGTGGACAACGGCATATGATTGATTCCTTTCGACCAAATATCAGATCAAGTAGTTTTCAAACACCATTATCAGATATGAATATTGCTAGTGGAATTCTAAAGTTTTGTTCATTATCTATAATTCAACAAGAAGATAATCCATATGTTAGAGATGATACAATGTTCATTAAAATAATGGTTGATTTTGCTGACATGTCAAAAACACTATTACGGTATGCGCTAAGTCTCAATCCTGGATTACCAATGAGTGTACAACATGATATGATCAAAAGGGAAGAAAAAAGACAATCAGACGAGATGCTTAAGGAGAAAAAAGAGCTAGACATGATAATTTGTGTTCTAGAACTGTAGTGACTTTTTTTAATTAATGTTATTACGATCAAATGTTAAGTTTGTTTTTAAACTATTCACAAAATATATAATATTTTTTACAAACCAGATAGATAAACAAAGTGTCTATTTTTTATGTGATATTTCTTGGCTACCATTTAGGTGATCAGTAATAAATATATGCGTATAACCAACATAAGTATTAAACAGTTAAGACGAAAGTTATCAATAATAAATTATAAAATGATCAGTTTATTAAATACGACTATCAGATAAAATTTCAATTTTTATCAGTAAAGTATACAAATATAATCAGTAAAAAATCCAAAACTGATTAATTGAAAAACAAGTTTTATCAATAGAAAATAGATTCAAATAAAACAAAGGATCATAATGAGTAAGTAGAAATTTCAAAGAGCAAGTATGGAGTTGGATATGGTATGGATGTGGAGCATAGATACGTATGATTTGGTTCATAACTTTTCAAATCGACCACAGTTTCAAGTCAGTTCGGCTAGGTACCAACCAAATTGAAATAGATACTATTTCAAAATATTTTTCTGTGCAATTTTTAGCTTTGTTTAAAGTTTTGATTTGGTTCGGTTTGAAAGGTTTTCATTTTGACTCGATTCAACTGCAAACGAACGTAAACAGTGTCCATCTATGACGTAAGTTGAGTGGATGTCTGCAACGTATAGTATCCACACTCACTCGCTCTGCAACAGAATTTTCGATTGTTTTCAATCAGTGGAGACAAAGAAATTCGGTAGAAAGCTTATAATTTTGTCAGAAAGTTTCATTATATGGCTTTCGGGACAAATTTTATTCACAAAGTGTTTTTATTTGTCTTTGTGCCAGAAATAAAGGCGAAGAGCATTAAAAACCTAGTTTTCTGTCAGAAGTTCCTCTGCCATTATAAGAATTGTTACAATAGATATTTAAAATCTTGACAGATATAATTGGACATTTTTCTAATTTATGATGGAGAAAAGTGCTTTACCCCTATCCTCTTTATATATCAACTCTCCCCAAGACCATACCAATACTCTCGGAGAAAAGAAGAACAAAAATGAATCACTTTATAAAAATTTCAAGTTTTACATTGATCAATTAATATCTAGTCATTTCATTAATTTATTGGTCAATCATGGAATTGACTGATTTCAGAATCATGTCACTTATTATTTCGTTTATTTTATTGATCGCAAATCATATTTCAACATTTCTTTCACAGAATTCTGATAAATTATATTTATCTTATTTAGAAATTCTTAAGACTATTTTATTATTCTTTCCATTTCAACATAAATATTTAGAATTTAATTTCTCTTTTGATATACATTAAATCTCTTTTAATAATAGAAGATACTTCTATGTTAGAAGATCATCTCATAATAGAAGATTTTCTATGGAATATGATATGAAATTCATAATAGAGCATCTCAATATTATAATAGATTTCTTATCGAAATTTTCTGAAAATTATTTTTATCGGGACTTTTATAAAAGGATGTCGAGCTGAAGAGAAAAGTGAGAACAAACATCTCTGGACGTCTAAACGCTTGCTATGAATATTTTAGTTTTTGATAGAATTATAAAAGATAAGTTAAATTAAAATTTTCAATTACTATCAACTATATCCTCATTAAATGTTTAATTCTTAGTTTCTTTTTAAGTAAAGCATAGTATCGAATAGGGTAAATAGAACCTTGTTTGTTCTTAGCGAAAGTTGATCTCAGCTAAACTCTATTGTGTGGAAGTTTCAAAAATATGTTGCACTCAAACAAAATACTGTTGCTGACTTGCACATTATTTAGACAGATCAACATATCTTTTAATTTCCTTAATGAGACTTCATCTTTTGAATTTCATTCTAATACAAAAATTGAATAATTCTGTCACCTATGTGATCACCTAACATATATGTATCAATCTATATATATATTAATACATGGTAACTTTCCATAACAAAAAAACTGAAAAGTGTATATTATGTGTATAAAATAATGTGAACAGATATATCATTTATAGAGTATATCATATTCTAAAACTTTCTAGACATGAACGTGCTTATATAAGACTAGTTTCCTTTTCTGAAAGAAAGGGTTATAAAGTGTTTAAATACGTAGGCTGAAATGCTTAAAGTTTGTCTGTCTGACCAAGCCAATCAGAACTGAGTATTCGCTAAACTAATGAAAACTCACTAATAGTTCTAAGAAAAAATTCGATACATAGGTTTTTGAGGTCGGAAAATCGATTGATGATGTCAGTTTTTTAAAATTTTTTTGAGGCTGATTTTTTTACACAAAAAATGAATTTTTTTAAGAAAAAATTTTTTTTCATACAGTTTGACCAAAGGTAATCGGTGTCGAAGATTTAAATCGGCAGTACTTGTCATTTTAGGTTGTGCTATCTGTGTTTTCAATGTTGTTATCTTTCTCGTAGTTTACTTTTATGAGTAGTATTGAATGCCCAACTAACAAATTTCGAATTAGATTCTTTTAATATTTCAGATTTGCCGTGAAAAATCTTGGATTTAAGCATTAAGCTAAAATGAAACCGGTGAATGATCTAAAATATATATTAAAGAATTGTGCTTCGCGAAAAACGATTGTACAAATTAAACCATTTCTCAATTCACCATATAATTATACCGTTCATTGTTATTTATCTATTATCTGTCGATCAATTTATTCCGTTTTCTGAACGAAAGGTTATACAGCCGTAAATTTCTTTAAAGTTTGTCTACCTGTCCTAATCAATCAAAAACAGCAACAATTATATCAATAATATTAAACGTAAAATTCCTAAAAACGTTCTTAGAAGGTTTTTGGCATGGCAAAATTGAACGGTACCATTACTTTTTTTATGATTTTGTAAAAAATTTTGTTTTACCCCAAAAAACTGATTTTTTTATAAAATTTGACCAACGCGCTTTTTAAGGGCGAGGAATCAATTGGTAGGATTAGATTTCAAAAGTTTTGAAATCTACTACTTCGTCGACTGAAGGGAGATTGATACGAAAAACAGTGAAATGCGTTTGTTTGTTTGTTTGTGCCAGGTTAAGGGTCATCAAAACATGTTCTTAGAGAAACCAACAAGATATCTCAACTTTGTAAAAAATCGAATCGTAATGCTTCAACAAAGGTTGTCGAGGTCGAGGGATAGAAGAATAATACATTAGTTTTTGAATTTTTTTAAATAATTTTTTTACTAAAATAAGACTTTTTCTACGAAATAACGATTTCTCTCGTGATTTGGAGGAGAGATTATATAACATAAAATAAATTTGTAGTTATACAGGTATGCTCTCTTCTAAGGCTTCTCTGTATCATTCTGTATCCAAGTCAATCTGAAAACATTGTCAGCTAGATTAATATCAAAAGCTTATAATATTCTAGTTCAAAACTATATGAAGGCTAATGGAAGGTGAAGAATTCGTATCTGAAGTCAAATTTGTCGTTAGTAATTAGTTTTACTTTTTCTCCTAAGAAGTTTGATTCAAGATGGTCGAAGATCAATAAATGAAAACTGTGTTGGTTTGCCAAATAATTAGTGGTAAATAATATAAACTGTCTCCAGTAATACTCTACCAAAGACAATTGACTACGAGGAATCGAAATCTAGAGTTAGTTTTTCAATAGTGGTAGGTATTAAATAATGATAAATTAGTAAATCATCGTTTTTAACAAAACTTGACTGTTTATTATCGAGCACGGAAAATGCGAATTTGAAGTCAGTAAAAATGTTTGCGATCTATTTCTTAGCTTTCTTTAATAAACTGCGTGTTATTGTAAGCTTGACTCATAGATATTCGAAGGTCGTGAATCTATGCTCGGTATTGATTCTAATATAAACAGTTTTCTTTGTTGATTACTACATGTCGAATCGTTGAGTGAGATTTATACAAAAATATGTAAAAAACGAAATGACTGTTTGAAGTTCTGTTGTTGAATCTCCATAGATATCAACCGTAAAATTATATTCCAGAATAGACAAAGCTCTTTTGTAGACTACAATGTGTTGTACTCTATTGTAGCGAATGCTTAAATAGCTTTTTTTAGATTTTTATTAACTAGCGTATTCACAAATGCCAAGCTTATTGAGAAGAATTTAAACGAGATGCGTTCATTAACTTCAAAGCTGAAGTAATATCGATCGATATAGTGGCGTTAAATATCCAAACGGCTAGTCGTGAGTGGCCGAATGACTAGACGGTGATTTAAAAGCTTTATCGTAAGTATAATAAATGAGAGTTGAGGAACTTTGAGAAAATGGCAAATGATTCGATTCATCAGGTAGAATAAATCTTTGTTAGACATTTGACGTAAAGAGGACCAATTCATTAAAGGAGTGCTGAATCTTAATATGGTGTTATTTGCTTTTTGTTATTCCGAATTTCTGTTCACTTAATTTTGAACATCATGCATTTTTTCTTATATCAGGAAATCGTAAGGAATAAACGCTACCGGAAATCTCAGTGAAAAGTTTAGGCGAAACGTTTTATTCCTGTTTTCTTGATTGAGAAGGCAATCATATGAAAAACATAACTTTGTATGTGTGTTTGCTCAGGGTGCAAAGTCAAGCTGAAATAACTTAGCTGAAATCAATGGAAACGTTACGTTTTGTCTCAATTTTTCATTATGAACTGCGATTAAACTATAGTCCAGGCGATTCATGTCAGTACTCTATCAATGCACCATAAAAGTCAAAAAATGTTATCTATGATGAGAAGAACATGAGTGAGTGATATTTTTAGAATTTAAGATTGATAGTTTTGGTTTTAGAAATCATGAAATGTGGAAGATTCGTTCAAACTGAACTAGCTGTAACATTATATTTCTTGACCATTTATCTATCAATAATTCTCGAAATAGATAGAATGAATTCAGTCGAGGGTTAAGCGAGTCACCTCTGACGAGCGTTACTTGTAATTTAGGATACGATGAACGAAAAAATTTGAAACTTTCGCAGTAAACTATTCTCACTAGGACTTGTCTCTGTGTAAAGTTTCAAGTCGAAACTGGAAATTCTGTTTTTTCTGGCGTTCCTGAAGAAAATTACGAGATTCAACGAAAAATACCCTAAAAATGCAATATCATCGCAGTAATAAGCTATTAGCTCGAAGTCAAAAGCGGTTGAACAATCTTATGAGTTCTCTGGTAAGAACAATCCTACATCTACTATTATATTATTTGAATCATCTTATATTATTTTAATAATGATCGTGATAATGACGGTTATAATGATCAAAATGAAATCAGCAATATTATTGCCAAGAATAATCTATGTTACTACTGATTATAGTGTAAGCAATACTTCAGTGAACTACAAATATATTTCTGCACTTGTTTTTGTACTGCTTATTATTCCCTTTTCTGAAAGAAAAGGTTATATGGCGTTCAAATACGACAGATAAAATGGTTAAAGTTTGTCTATCTGTGGGATCGAGGAATCGAACAGCACCATTAATTCTTTATGATTTTGTAAAAACTTTTTTTTATCTCGGTAAAATGTTTTTTTTTATGAAATTTGACTAGGGCGCTTTTAAGGGTGAGGAATCAATTGGTATGACTAGGTTTCCCGAATTGAAGCAGGGATCATATAGCATAAAATGTGTTTGTAGTTTTACAGGTATACTTATTGCTAAAGTTTGTCGGAATGTTTATGTATTCACCCCAATCGAAAAATGGTATCGCCTTCATTAATATTTAAAACTTGTGATATTCTATAAGAAATGTCTACGAAGAATTATTGAAGGTATAGAATTCGAATCGCAAGTCAAAAGACACCGCCGTTTTTCTCAAAAGTTCTTCAAATGAACTGAAATTTTCCTTACTAGTATACATCAATGAGAGACATTTTAGTTCATAATGAATAAAACTATTTTCATCAAAAATAACATCATAAATTGATTCTAATAATAAAATCAAACCATATTAGAGTATTTTCTGTTATTTTTAAATGAGAATTTTCTGAGTATCAAATCTGATCAAAGTTATTTTTCCATGGAGTAAGTCCAGAACAACATAAAAATCAATTAAATTCAAATAATCTTGTATATTTCAATGCAAACAAATAAAAGAATTAAAACACAACATAGCAAAAAATGACAAACTTTTACAATGACTATATGAAAGTACAAAGAAGTATTTGTGCATTTCTCAGTAAACTCTTATATGAACATAAATTGATACGAGGTTATTTGTTTGAGTATTATCATGTGTACATTTTATATAAATATAAGATATAGCTATTGATATATTGAAAAGAATAAGAAAAGAATTGTTACATTTCTTTTGTTAGATCAAAACTTTGAAGAATAAATTTTCTTTTTGATAAATTATTAATAATATAGAGCAAGTTTTTCATTTATCTCGAATAATGGAAAGGAAAAGAAAAAAAACAAACGTATCTTTCATATTTATTAAGAAATAATATAATTAAATAAATATTTGAATTTTACATGAATTATATATAAAACATATTCATTTTGAAGTTTTAATTATTCAAAGAATATAAAAAATATTTTTCCAATTGAATAACTTACAAGAAAAGTTAATTTCTTTTATGCTTAGTAATTGTATCGATATTTTAGTTGTAATTATGGTTTTTTTTCTAAAAATTAATGTAATAATTATTGTTGAAAATATCGAAATATTTTGTTTTCATGTAAAAATAAATGTTTCATTGTTGTCACTTATTATAAATGTAATTATATATAAAAGAATATTTCAGTTCATCATGATAACGTAGTTAAAAAAAATTTCGTAATAGAAACATTCAAACTTTTTAAATACTTATAAACAAATGTACATTCGATCTTCAATAATAATATTTCTCCTCTTTACTCATTTCTGCACGTTGCTATGTTATATGTTGGAAAAAAAGAACTAACGATGTATGAATTTTGATCAAAGAACGAAATGTCAATATTACAAATAAATTTTTCAATCGGCGAAAAAAAAACTGAAAGAGAAAATAAGAATGACGAAAAAGTTGATCAACAAACACATCATTTCTTTCTTATACGTTTTATTAAACAGAATAACGAAACAACAGTAAAAAGATTCAAGGTAAATACCGATTGATTTTTTTTTATTAAAAGAATGTCTTTCAAATGCATATACTTAGTTCTTGTTAGTAATGTATCATAAATGGATTTTTATTTTGAATTTATTTTCAGTTATTTATCAATTAATTTGAAAAAGAAAAAAATTAATTTGCTTCGTTGATCATTTTTTATTTTCATTCAAAAATATTTTTTTGAATAATTTTTATAATTTCAAATTTAGCTGTTTATTTTTAACTTGATAAGAGTTAGAAAAATGTTGAAAGTATGAATAATACGTAGTAGTATCAATATATAAAGAAGAATGTCTGTCTATTCGCTATGCATTCAATCCCTGTAATAGCTAGTATCACGAAACTTCCCATGGTATTTCCCCAGAGGAAAGTCGAGAGGGAGGTTAGGGTTATTATCAATGGGTGTGGGTGAAGCTTCACCCAGTTCATGATAATCTGTTCGTTATGCATTCAGTTTCTGTAATAGGTAGCGACACAAAACTTTCCATGGTAGACGTACACGGTGCCTGAACGTTCGGGCTTGGGCTCGGTCATTTTTACTCTATTGTTAATAAGACATAGAAATAAGCCAGAAGAAAACATGTCAGGAATGACTATTGTAGGTGTCTATATAATGAGATTAATGATCCACAAAATGAAGGATTTCAGACGTCTGTAAAAAAACTAGCGATGTTCAGAAATATTCAAGCCCGAGTCCAAGCTTTAGGACGTTTTCATGATTGATTGTATACCTTCAGAAAACGCTTGGAGAATTATATCGATGGTCGATCCAGTCTGAGTTTGTTGGATAGGTACCGAGCACAAACCCGAACCAGTCGACCCGCACTCCGAGCTATAGTTTGGGCTCGGTGTATGCCTATTTCATGGCATTTTGTTAGATTCAGAAGAAGATCAAGAGGGGGTTAGTGTGACCAATAGGAGTGGAGGATGAGATTGGGTGAAATTTCACCCAGATAAAATATACTGTAATTTCTATCGATTTTTTCGAAACTATGAAGAACTCAACTAAACTTCAAACTATCTTCTCTCCGCTCACACCTCTTTGTGCTGTCTTTGGGTCAAAAGCTATCGACTGATTGAAAGCTTCGACTTCGGGGATGGGTGCTACATGACTTCATTATGGAAAGATCACAATCTACCTCCCATCCGAAAAGTCCGACCAGGCAGCTGTTTTGCCAATAAGTCGAGAATGAACGAAGATAAAAACTGATATTTTCATGAGTGCACGAAAGAGATAATAAGATATGCGAGTACATCTAAACTTGGTTAGCCTATTTGTTGATCGATCGAATTCTAACATAGTTTCATATTTATTAATATTCTTTTAGTCGAATTTTAAACAAGAATGTTTGAAAACGAGAATAACAGTTTACGAAGAGACTTTCACCCTCTAAATTAATGTAGAAATGATTAACATAGAGATAGACAAAGTAGTCTTGGAACCCAAGTTTCTTGTAAAGATCTGACCAAGAGTGACCTGAGAACCAGCTTTTTCACTAGAATACTAATTACCATCTTCCTTTGTTAGGAATAATAATTCATATATTATTCTAAGGTTTCTGCCAAATGTCAAATCATCACATCTCATATGTCATAAATAATTTTTCTAAAACAGTGAAAAAATCATCATGTAAAGACAATCAAAATGCGTGGAGGATCTGAAATGAGACTATGTTTTCTTGACAAAAGCAGGGATAGAACCAAGACAGCATTGGAATTGAGATAGAATCACGATAGAAATAGATTCAAAATGGGAACAAGATTGAGATGAAAGTGAAGTAGGACTAGAATCAGGATAGATTCATAACAAGATTAGGAGACAGATAGAGATGTAACTGGAACTCAAATCTTTCGTTGATCGAGATGAGAAGCGAAAAAAACTGATCCTACGTATATGTCGATTCAAAATGCTCACTCAGAATTTTTCATAGTGGTGATACCGAAATGGCAAAACACAAAATAGAGAAATAGTGAGTGAAATCCAAGCGTATTTTGCGTTATCCAAAGTCGATAGCTTATAGAAGATCATAAGATTATCGTTTTTCAATACATTAGGCAAAAAATATAAAATTTTTGTGACAGCGGATATCTCTGTCAGTTGTCAGTATTCTTTTAAAACTATTGACATACCTTACAAAAATTGCGGACATCAGTATTTTTACTTAAGTTGATAATCTAGTGAAAATAGTGTTGTTAAATATGATACACTCACATGAGACACATCAGGACTCCAACTGATTTTTATATATATTAGATGCACACAACATCGAATCAAATTATACCTTTACAGATATGCTCTACCGAAGAGTACTACAATATATCGTTGATATTAGCCATTGATTATCACTAGTTATTTACGTGATAGACTATCTAAAAGTATATATGAATATTTGTTGCCCATATGAAACTTATGCGGATGCTAATGAGATTCTTTTTAATATTTTGTACTTGTAAACTTAGATGATGTCTCATTCTTCCACGTATATTTTAGTGATCACTAGTTGAGTGTTTCGACAATAACAATCAGTCTCTAGTTATGTTGCATATTGCAGAAATATTGGTTCTCTTGAGGAAAAAAATCAGGCCGTAATGCAGAAAATGTTTCAATATCTTTCTTGTTCAACACGAAAGTATCAGCATGGCAAGGGGGGTAAATCGGATCCTGGTGGATCCTGATGGAAAGAGATGTACAGCTCACACTCGTAGCCGCTGATATAAGCGTGGGCGTTTATCTTTAAATCTCATTACCGGGATGCTAGAGTATTAATAGTAATTTTCTCCGGGCTACTTGTGGCCGGTACTAGTGACATCCTAGTGATTATCTCGGACTACCAATAGTAACCTCTTTAGTCTTACCTCAGAGTACCATTTCTAAACTCTTGGATGCCACTTCAGGGCTCCATTCCTAACCTTCTGTGGCCTATCTCGGGACACCATTCCTAAGCTGCTTGGGCTTCTCGAAGTGCCATTACTAACATCCTATGGCCTATTTTAGCGTATCATCAATAATCTTCTAAGACCTGTCTCGGGGTTCCATTACTAACCTCGTGTGGTCTATCTCAGGATTCCATTAGTAGCCTCATGGAGTCTATCTTAGTGTATTAACCGTAACCTTATGGAGCTTACGTCAAGCTACCATTCATAAGCTTCTGCGGCCCTTCTCAGGGTGCTATTAGTAACCTCCTGGGACCTATCTTAGAGTGCTATTCGTCACCTCATGGGGACTACTTCAAAGTACCATTGATATCCTTTTAAAGCCTATGTCAGCAAGGAGAAATAGCGGTTCCTGGATCCTTGAATTATATGATTTCTACTGATTTCTTATAGTTTCTTGTGGATCCTTATTCTCATGACTGTAGTTACGGTGTGAATTCCAAAACTGACTGCATACTTGTGTGTTTGTCCGTATGGTAGTAGTCTGAATATATGTCACACCATAAAGAACTCTTTGCGCTATCCTTAAAGTACTATATCCTGCAAGTACCCTTAGATTCTCAAGTCCCATATTCTAGGGATACCCTAAGCTGTCAAGTTCTATAATGTAAGGATGGTGTGAAGTTCTCAAGTCGCATATTGTCAGGGCACTCTAGATTCTCAAGTTTTACATTTTCAGGATATTCTTAGGTCCTCACATTCTATAATCTGAAGGCACCCTTATATCGTCAAGTCCTGTATTCTGTGAATATCTTTAGATTCTTAAGCGATATTCTTAGAGTATCCGCAGGTTCTCAAGTCCTAGGTTTTGAAAGTATCATTTTTTCCTGAAGGCTTTCGTAGTCTTTTGACAACAATCACGGTTTTCAAACCGAAGATAATAGTGTGCTTGTATTTTTGTCCACGGAGTTGTAATTTGAACTTACCTGAAAGCAAAAGGTAGAATTCTTTTGGTTTTACTCGTCTGTTTAATCCAGGAAGACATCTCAACTGAGGGTGAGCGTGAGAGAAGACATATAAATAGTGGAAGACTTCGTATAATCAAGAGACCCAGTAGATCGTCTCGATCCACGCTACTTGTCACTTATCATGCGTATCATAAGTGTTTTATAACGTTCAGATCCGCAGGAACTCCTGGCAGGCTACAAGTGATTGTCCTATAGTTGGTTGCTTTAGAGTTGAATAACTTATTTGATGTAGATCTTTTCCTACATGTTGAAAAGTGAAAAGTAGCATGGATGAAGGGAATCCATTGGATCCCTTGACTGCAAAAAATCTTCTGCCATTTGAGTATCTGTTCTCAACCACAATTCAGCTAAAGTATTCTGCTGCGTTAAATAGACGAGCAAAAACAAAAAAAATCTTTCTTTCGCTCTTACATAGGTTCAAACTGCTACCTTTCAGATAAACACATAAACGCACAGTTCCTTTCAGGATGAAGTCCCTAATTGCAGTCAAAAGAACTGAATAACTTTGAGAAAGAAACGGGTACCTTCAAAATACTGGCTTGTCTACGTGAAATAACACCTTACGAGGTGATATTTTTGTGTAAAACAATGGAAAAATACGCTGACGCAAACAAAATTGTGTAACAGCGTTATATGCATTTGTATTTTGCAGATTTCTTCGTGAGTAAAAGTAATTTTCACAAATTTTTTTACTCTTTGATAGGAAAGTCAATTTCTTATAACTTTTGCTTTTGATACTTCAGTTTTAGTCATCGAGATTCGTGACAAATTGGATTTTACTAAATCGAATTACAAAAACGGGTCTTTTTATATAACGACATTACGCACCATTAAAATGTTTCCATAAACTTGGTTTTCAACCTGAAAGCTTATTTATTCATAATAAGATAAGTAATCTGAACCGCATCGAACGGCATTTGAACTAACTCTTTAGCTAGTTTGATTATTGAGAAAATCAAAAAATAATATGTCAGAAACATCAGTGTTACTTTTCGATAAGCCAGTATCCAGGATCTAGGGGTACCTCTTGAATATAGGGCGTGAGCTCCCCTGGGTACCTCCAAAACATAGGACTTGAGCGCCTAAAGATCGTCTAGAATATAAAACTTGAGTACCCACGAGTACCTGCAAAATAGAGAACTTCAGGACCTCGGGACATCATCAGAATATAGAACATAAGGACTAAAGAATACTCCCAGAATATATAAATAATATTAGGTCTCATTGGATCGTATTGAATCCTTGTGAATTCCGCGGTTCCTGCTGGATGCTCATGAGTCCTAGGATCCACCAGGCATCGCTTTTTTTCCCCTTGATTAGAAGCTGGTTGATACATTTTGTCTATATAAAGTGTTGAGAGCATAGTTTATATTGATAAGTGATAGTAGGTCCGTATAGATTCTAGCTATGCATGTTAACTCTGGCAGATCCAAGTGGATCCTGTTGCATCTTACGGATTCTGGAGGTGTCTGATAAGTTTTAGGATCCATAAGAAACTGGTTTTGCTTTCTTGAGGTCGACTCGATCAACAGCGAGTATGTACTGAAAGTAATGAAGAAAATACCTGCTAGAATCTGACTGGTTTAGGTGAAAGAACTTCTAAACGATCAGATTTTAGTTAGCATTGTCTCTACTACTTTCACGGCGAAACAAAATATTGATCAGGTGAACTTGAGGTTTTCAAAGATGTCCGTGCACATGGTCCGAATAACACAGTATTTTGTCCTCTCAATAGTGGAGAAAAACCTTCTGGAGAGTAATAGTCATCTCTAAGTGAGATTCTCAAGTGTGTAAAATTCAAGAAACCATCTTGCAAATCGAATTTCTGGATCTAGAAAGTCTTTGATTAAACATTATAAGATACTGTTATTTTCGAGAAATAGTCTGTTCCTAATAAAATTCTGAAGTCATCAAAGTTAACGTAGAAGTCATAAATAACTAGCATGAATATCATGAGTAATACTAATTTAACTTTAACTTGGATCCTAGTGGATCCTGATGGATCCTCTGGATCCAGAGGATCCACCAGGATCCGTTTTTCCCCCCTTGCAGCATGGTGCAACGTACATAGAAATATTTCTTCCTAAAACATTACTTTGTTACATGGCAATCATCCTTAAAACAAAAAGCTTTCTTAGAATATGTATGAAAACTTCATATGCAATACATGATCCCAAATATCTTGTCAAGGATTTTATAAAAATAATATGATGACAGATTTTCAAGAGACAAAGTGTGAAATTCTTTGCACTATTGATTGTTAAAACATACAGAGAATATTAGTTCTCATTGTTCATTTTATCGATTTTTGTGCTTAAACATATTTCTCGATAATATCATGAACATATTATCAGAAAAGAGAAAATATTTCATGTTCATATCCTTTTTTAGAGAGAGAATACTAATAACATATTTTTTTGTATGATTTTTTCTATAGTTCTGTAAATTCGAAACATTTTTATCAAATATTTCAGATTGAAAATTATTACACTTATAACAGAATATAAAACCGACACAATGAATCGTTTTGGTGACGTAGATCTTTCGACTAAACGACTTCCACCTGTTTACGGCTATCATAGTGAAAAACTAGTTACAATCGAGAAAGCACTTGAACCAATCGAACCGCAAATTGATGAACTACCGCGTTATATCAAAATAGCTAAAAAATACTGTCGTTTTCCATCAGAACATGAACTAACAAAAGATCAATCAGCTGCTATTTATATATATACAATGGAATGGGGTGATACTACTTTATATCGTGTATTAAATAAAGCATTACGATCAGAAAACCGACCAGCATTAAAAATATGGTTTCCATATTTAAAATTGTTTGATACAGCATTAGATAAATTACCTACTGTCAAAGGAAATTTATGGCGAGGTGTAGATCTTGATATTGGAAAAAATTTTATTAAAAATCAACTTCTGATATGGTGGAGTATTAATTCATGTTCGTCATCAGTTGATGTTATTAAAGATTTTCTCGGTAATAATAAAAATGCAACTCTTTTTTTAATTGAAGCTGTCAATGGAAAAAAAATATCTGGTTACACACAATATGAAAATGAAGATGAAGTTATTTTACGAATGGGAGCGGAATTTCGTGTCAAAAGTAATGCTTTAGAGCACTCTGGCTCACATATCGTACATTTGGTTGAAGTTGATGACGATGATGAAACATTGACATCAGGTGTGAATAAAATGAGTGTCACTTCAAAACCATCAAATCAAAGTGCTTCGAGTAAGTTAATTGCATTTATCGTCAAGAAGATGCAAGTCCAAATATAATATGAACTCATAATAAAAATGAATAATAATTATTAAGATTAATTAATAGTTGATATATGGTAGTATTTGGATGACAAGAACATATTCTAATCAGTCTTTTAAACTCTATTTTAAAAACTATATTTCAGTTAAAATTTCCTGGTTCCTAACATAATCATGTTGACGTTTAAAAAAGAGAAAAACATTTAATGCTACTATATCATACGAGATGAAGAGGTTAGATCGAAACCTAAGCACATGTGATTAAGACTAGTTTTATATTACATTTGACATCATACTATAGCTCGATAAAACATTTAAAATTGTCTAAAATCTATTTTATTTTCCATACTTTTTTTGTATACTTATAACATCAAAAGGTTTGTTTATAACTGTGAAGTTTAACATGACTTTTTTATGCATTTTTATTTAATGTAACGTTAATATTACTGTATTAGTAAAAGATCTTTTGAAAGGACATATTATTAAACTATTATACAATGAGTACATCTTAGTGATGATATTGACAAGAGAAGTATTTAGATGCTGTTCAATCTTTTAGCAGAATAGATTCCAATAAAAATAAGAAAACTCCAAAAAGTGTTTGTGTCCATAGTAGTTTCTTCCTCGGACGTAAACAAATGTGTCTCATAAAATAATAGAATTTTATGATTTTCTATTTGTAATATATAAAAGGTGTGTCGTACGATTTCTGCGGGATTAAAATGTGATACAGAATATATTCATTGTTGCTAATTTCCTACAAACTTGTCTTTCATGAATAGCTGGGTGTACTTTCACATTATTCCTTAATTTAGAGCATAGAACTTCAACA
>JAJEKB010016468.1:0-17844 GCA_022393335.1 Macrotrachela quadricornifera | reverse complement strand
ACAAAAATTATATGAGAAGAAAATCGTTTTTACCTTGGACATCAAATTCATTTATTTTGTTTATTACCGTACAAAATTTTGTATTGTTGAAGGTGTTCGACAATTATGTCACCGATGAATCATTACTATCCATTTCCAAGTTTCCTTATCATCTTATTCATCTATTTTACACATGTACAAACAGAGTCTGAACAAAAATAAAATTGTCGAGAATCATTAACTAAGGGAATAATCATTATCGCCGGTAGGTTCTGTAGACACATTTCCTAAACATCAAAATAAATGTTTCTCTTCAATAATTTATCAATGCTTGCATGGCAAATGATTGATTTGAAAAGTACCAAAGATTGTGTTCCTGTACTGCATTCACTTCAAAGGAACGATATACAGTTGCTAAGTATCAAGAAGATAGCTTATTAAATGAATCAATCGAATCAGTGTTTTGTTCGACTATATTCTTTTAACATCAAAGCTAAAGCTTGCAGATCATCTTTTGACCCAAAATCATATGAAAAACGAATGGTTATAACGACATTTGTGACATTTGGCACAAGCTTCAAGTTCCAAGATCTTGTTCGCTAAGAAGGAAATCATTTTCATTGGAGTGACGCTTGAAATTGTGTGGCAATCAAATTATTCTTAGGACAATTTCATATGTTTATTTTACTCTTTTGAAACTGATGAAAAAGTTTTTAGATCGATTATAGTTGACATCGAAATTGAATGAATACAACGACCTTCAAAGTTTGATTCACTTATTTTTCTTCTTATAAGTAAATCTTTATTCTAATTAACTGGTACAAAAACCTAGAATAGATGAATGATCATAACAAAAGGTCTATTCATATACTTTTCATTATTGGGACTAAATGCTTGAAAATGTTCTGGTGACGAATGATGACATGAGACATGAACGAATTTGAAAAAGCTTCTCATATGTGCCCGGTGCAGCAAATTCTTGACTCTCTAAAAATAAAATTTGCATGTATTTAAAGTAATTTAAAAATAAACTGACTAGCTTCGTCACTGTCAGATACGATTAGCAATGGTTCTTAAAATACTTAACAGAAAAAGCGTATATTTCGCAGCCTGCCGAACGCAACTATGTATATCAAACGACGAATCAATCGTCAAATATTGAGTATTCTGCATATGTAAAATTTAGAAAGAACAAAGCTCTACTTTTGCATGTTGAGATATGATTGTGCAATGTTCACCATGGAATATGGTATGTATCTACACTTGGTACTCTTAAGTTTCATTCATGCAATGTGATCAACATAGTATTTATCTTGAAAGAGCCGAGCGACCTACGTATATAATGATGCAGAATTATTTTTGTTTTTTATCATGCAATAGGATGGTTATTTTCAACTTGGTCCAGTTTGGCCCGTGTGATACAGATATACATGTGGGAATGGCTTAATTATATAATAAGCACTACATTCAGATTCGAACCATACGACATTCGTATCCAATGGGAATCAGTCGTTTGAAAGCATCGTACGAATCGATATTCTGCGTTATTGCAAAGAAGCAATTCACATAATGAAAGACAAATGATAGAAAAGACATGAAATTGGGAAAAAGGGCACATAACCGACGCAGTTTTCCTATGAATACCCCTCGGTATGTTAGAGTTTTTCAGATACAAAAACATGAAAACTAACACAAGTTGTATATTATTGAGGAAGATCATTATGATTAGTTTTAGTGGAAAGTATTCTCTTCCTAGATCGATTTTTAGTGACGTTTCACGAGTCGATGCTCCCTTCCGCAAACTTTATTGATAGAATAAAACAAATTAAACTACATATTTATACTTTGCTTTTCTTCTCGTGTTTTCTTTCATCTTCTTTTCTTTTCTTCTCTTATTGTTATTATTTGATAGTGGGTCGGCAGAAGATGACATCATGTCACTCCTACCAGCTATCACCGTCTTACCGACCCGCTATCAAATAATATCACCAAGAGAAGAAAAGAAAAGAAGATAAAAGAAAACACGAGAAAAAAAGCAAAGTATAAATATGTAGTTTAATTTGTTTTACTCCATCAATAAAGTCTGAAGAAGGGAGCATTGACTCCTGAAACGTCACTAAAAATCGATCTGGGAAGAGATTAATTTTCACTAAAACTAATTTAACGCAAGTTGCAACAGGTTCATAAAATGATTCTAATGAGAAAATAATAGTTTCCTATCATCGGACACAATCAGAAACACATTGATGAAATTTAGAAATTTGATTCAAGTATCCGTTTATCAAAGACAATTTTATCATTTTAATGTCTATCCTCGTATCTCGATGAGCAATTAATCATTATATTATTATACAATATATCATACTTTGGATCTTTTGAATTCATGGATACACAATAATTGAAATGAAGAAAAGTACATTTTGTTAATATCAGATCCAGCAAATTGTCGAGCTACACCTATCTGTAAAAATATGATCTTTTTTCTACTTTAACGTTGCTCACAGATTTCAAAGAACTGTATTCTTGTTTTATTGGGAACAAACACATTTATTCGTTACGTCTGTACTTTGTCAGCATCTACAAGTATTCTTTAAAATTTCAATAAATAGTACCTAGGTTTTCATTCGGATTAATAAAGCCCCTAATAAGATATCACCTCCATCGAAGTCGCAAACAAAAGTGTTCTACGTTGGTTCAATAATAGAGCTCACAATAGAGGTTATCCGCAGCAACTTGAGTGTACATGGTTTATAGACAATTGAGGCTCTTCTAGCTCAATAATGAGACACTATCAGAAACAGAAAATTGCATGAATATTCAACTGTTCATTGATTCAGAATCGAAAAAAAATAAGAACTTTCATGTTCTTACCTTTCTCATTCGTTTGGCTGATTGAAAACTAAAATAATGAATAATAATAAGGTGCGGGCAATGCAAAATTAAAGCAAATTTTCTTTTTGATTTCTTTATATATGGTTGGATAGAGCTTGATGAGCTGAGTAAGAATATATATGGTTAAAAGTTTTTTTCAAAGACAATTGATAAAAAAATTAGAGATTTTTATGCTAGCCTTTTATTAGTCGTTTCTTCGAAAAAATCAGTATATTTTTATGTTTTCTCAATAAAATTTTTTTTTCCATTCTCCTGAAACTTTAAAACTAATATACTCAGATTCCTCGTGAAAAACTGCGTCTATTACACTTATTTCAAATACTGTTAAATAATAATATGTTCGGATAATGAATATGCCTAAAAGTAGCAAAAAGCAAGAAATTAAGACATTCTTATACATTTTTGCAAAGCTATCTAGTTTTTTCTATCTCATTGTATATCCAACTTTTAGATACGTTTGAAATCGTTGGACATTGCACTTCAAAAGTATAACTTTGTTTTTTGAAACATTGACTTCCTGCAAAAAATCTCTAATAAACTCTGGTCTAGAATGCCAAGAACATCAAAAACCAAGAAATTTCACCAATAACTTGGGGTTTTCTTTACAAAATCTCGTACAAAACCTAATAAAAATAGCACATTTAGAATCACAGTGAAAAACTGCATCGATTGAGATAGGTTTTTATATGTTTCCTTGACTTTGATTTTTTCATGAAAATTTAGGGCACCGTTATGGGGCAAAATATGCTAAAAAATCAAAGTTTTCAAAAGTGAATGAAAATTATTCTATTCGATGCAGTTTTTCACTGTGATTCTAAATGTGCTATTTTTATTAGGTTTTGTACGAGATTTTGTAAAGAAAACCCCAAGTTATTGGTGAAGTTTCTTGGTTTTTGATGTTCTTGACATTTTAGACCAGAGTTTATTAGAGATTTTTTGCAGAAGGTCAATGTTTCAAAAAAACAAAGTTATACTTTTGAAGTGCAATGTCCAACGATTTCAAATGTATCTAAAAGTTGGATATACAATGAGATAGAAAAAAACTAGACAGCTTTGCAAAAATGTATAAGAATGTCTTAATTTCTTGCTTTTTGCTACTTTTAGGCATATTCATTATCCGAACATATTATTATTTAACAGTATCTGAAATAAGTGTAATAGACGCAGTTTTTCACGAGGAATCTGAGTATATTAGTTTTAAAGTTTCAGGAGAATGGAAAAAAAAATTTTATTGAGAAAACATAAAAATATACTGATTTTTTCGAAGAAACGACTAATAAAAGGCTAGCATAAAAATCTCTAATTTTTTTATCAATTGTCTTTGAAAAAAACTTTTAACCATATATATTCTTACTCAGCTCATCAAGCTCTATCGAACCATATATAGAGAAATCAAAAAGAAAATTTGCTTTAATTTTGCATTGCCCGCACCTTATATTTAGATATATTAGAAAAAAAAGACTATCACAGATTATTAGGCTACTTTTTCTATAAAATGAAGTATAGCCTTCAGAAGCATTATTTGTCGCTTGCAGCTGTACTGTCGGACTATTTATGATTTTTTCAGTCATCTGTACAAATCGTAGGGCATTGCTAAGAAAGTAAGAAGAGAACAATCATTGTTTACTTACATCATTCTTGTTTTCTTCGGGTTTTCTGATTGTAGTATTTTTAACTTCTTTGCTAAGCGTTGGGATAATATCATTGTCAATGGTTTCTGGTTTGTCATCCATCTTAACATCTGCTAATAAACAACAACATCTTAATTATTAACCATAAAAGAAATAGACAATAAAATCGTGTTAAAAGCATTCGAGGTGAAATTGAGCGAATACTAACTTTTTTATGTGCCCTGAATTATATATAGACAGTTTCATTCATTAGTGGCGTAACGTTGCAGATTTAAAATATGTTTCTCGATTCTAAACTTTCATTGAGCTTTTCTAGACACTCTAAAAAGATTATCTCTACAGCTCTTTCTTAAGACCAGAGCTGCCAACAAGCCACTTTTTTCCAGCCTGGCCTGGTACAGCCTCACCCTGGCTGGGGGTCGAACCGAGATGGACTATTTGTTTTCATAGCCTGGCAGGCCATCAGGCACTTGCTCAGGCCAACTGATATTTGTAATTTTTCAAATCGATTGAATTCTATAAGGTTAGGATTGGTGCACAATTTCATTTCTCGTTATTTAACATTTTCATGACGATAATAGAAGGCAAGTGTTTATACAAATAGTAATATTAGTCGAGCACTGTGAACACATCTTGAAACCTTTGTTGATCTGTGGATAATAAGAAAACTTTTATGCAAGATTACTATTGAAACCGAAGATTTTCTTTCACACAAAGCATTATTCGAGGGAAAAACATTGCGACCTATCGCGAAAAGTTTCCATACTATTTTGGCGCACATGCTCATGATCTTTTTAACTTTCTTACGTAAGCTGATCCTGCACTCTCGGGACATTTGAAGTCAAATGAATTTTTGTCAAACGCTTGAAAAAAGTACAAATAGGAAAGTTAAAATAAAGAGGCAATCATCGCGAATATTTTTCATAAAAGAAAGACCCAAATTATTGAAATTTTTTTATAACTCACAAAAAAAGTTAAAATCGTTTCTCAACCAGGCCAAGAATTTTGGCCTGGGACCAAGCGGGATATATTGGCTGCCTGGATCAGGTCAAGGCAAATTTTCAAAATTCAGCCTGGACAGGAAGCCTGGCCTGGCAGGCCACCAGGCGCCTGCCAGACACTAGGCCAGGCTGGCAGCTCTGCTTAAGACGAGTTATTACTCAAAACTATCATTAACTTTTGACCTAAAAAGTAACTGCGAGTATTTCAATAAAAAAAAGTGGTTGTGGAGGCAATATTTTTGAAAATTAAATAATGCATTCTATAGACGATTTGTAAAACTACATAACTTCTATTGAAAGTCTTTTTTGAATATACTCAAGTTTCAAAAAATGTACTTTATATTTTATTAGCAACGTGGTTATAGATGTGTAAGGTCAAGGATTTTTGGTTTCGGTCCCGATTCCAGTGATCATAGTTTTTTTTGGATCTTGCTCTCGACTTTGACTCCAGTTTAGAGAAAATCTTTCCGAAATTTATTTGTATCACATTTAAGATAATTCTTTAATATTCGTTTTTTTTAAATATATTTAGATAATGTCTGGCACTTTTTGAGGTTTTTCTCTTGAATTCTGGTTTGATTGGCATAAATTACAAGATAATTTGGTTAAAACCGTAAAGTCGTTTGCTATATATTTATGATATGAATAAGTCAAACTTTTTTGTTCAGATTCTGATCTCAGTAGAAGCTTTGATGATCCGGTTTGAGATCAGGATCGAGACCGACTTCGCACATCTCTAATCATCATGTGTTTGTCTTTTTTGTATTAGCAGATATTCGTATGACAGCAATAGATTGATTTATCATGCACGAAAAACTTCACTTAAAAGGAGACCGAGCTAAGGATATCATATAGACTTGGATCCTGATTCTCCTCCCAATAAAGTTTATTTTGATCTTGGTAAAGGTATGTTTTTGTCTTGAACATCTCTAGTATTAACTCATGAATTAGGCTCCATCTATGAAATATTTTTAAAAGAAAATTGACCATTCCTGATAGATCTTATGCTTAAAAATTTTTGAAATTTGATTCCCTTCGTATTTGAAATTTCCTTTTTGTGTTTAGATTTATCAAAAACAGACGATAAAAATATAAAAAGAATGAATATTGTGTAATAGAAAACAATATGTTTCATTCGTGTTACAAATATTGAATAAAATATCTTTCTCTATGATAAATATTGTATTTCTTTCTCTTGTATCATCTTTAATTGCATCCACAAAAACTATTTCCACAGGTTCAAATTTCCATTATAAGAATATTTTAACTTAATCTCGAATAAAACATTGATTTAAGCAGAAACTGATACTTAGATCTTTTTTTATGTAATGAATCAGACGATTCATTTCTTTTATATAAAGTAGAATCATGGAATATTTTATTTTAATCTAGCAACTTGGACCTCGATAACTTATTCGATACATCTCCGACTGGACAATGCCGGTCAAGCTCATATTCTATCCATAAATAGGCGTGAGTGAAACTAGTAAGTCTAAAAGTGTTCGGCTTTTGGTAGATTCAGGCTGAGATACTAAAATTTTGTTGAATTTTTTTTGCAGTACCTTAACTTCCAAGTAAAATCATATTTTCGAATTTTGACCTGAAAATTAATCCATATTAAAGGGTTCAATTAGACTGGTTTCTAGTAAAATTTTAAAAGTGTTTGAACAAAGCCCTTCTGAAATATGAATTTTTTATAATATACATGCTTTTTCGCGGCTACCGTATAAAACATGGTCTTTTTCAAAAACTCATATTTCAAATGAACTTTGTCAAAACTGTGAAATTTTCAATACGAATTAATGTTTCAGACCACAATTTAAAAACTACAATTTTGTTGGGAAAGTAATTTCCTACAGAAAGTTTCACTTAATGTTTGATATTTTGATCTAAATCTATCGAAAACTCGAATATTTTTAGACATTTTTACCTTCACTAAGGTCTAGTTATGGACAGAACATGAGCTCCATTAGTATTGTTCAGCTAGGAATATTCTCTCGTTAGTCTATTCTATTCAAAACTCATGCAGATATAATCGATAGTAATTTTCGATCGAATTTTTTTTCTCAACTATGATACTATTGATTCATAGTAGAAACTAATTACCAAACAAACTTAAAAATAAATTACCTTGTTTTGCAACTGTATCAATAGATTCTGTCGTTATTATCATTGGTTCCATTTTACTCTCAATTTTTGATGTTGTGTTTTGTTGGTGCAGAAAAGAATCAAGATTTTGTAATAAAATTTTAAATTTTCTGGGTGCTATTTGCTCCTGAAATGTTTTAACGCCATTTACCCAACCATATTCAGCAACATTATTTAAAATTGAATCGTATAAATTTTGTACATCTCCAATATTAATCTGTTTTAATAACTGAAATAAATCTTGACGATAATATTCACGTAATGCTTGAAATAATATTGGTTGTTGTTTATTCATTTGTTCGTTCATTACTTTTGGAGCAATATAATCTGAATATTTTTCAATTGATTTTAGACCATCATTTGTAATTGAAACCCATAGATCATCAAATACATTTGTTTCTTTTAAACATTGATCATCAATATCATCAAATAAAAGTTGTATTACAATTGATAATACTGGACAACTTTTCATATATTTATTTCCATATTGAGCCATACGAGTTAAAATATGTTCATACCAATCATGATTTTCTTCATTTCGATATTTTTTAAGAAATAGAATAAACCATTCATTTGATAAATGATATTGTTCTTCCCATTTTACTTCAAAATACTGTTTTAATAATTTCATTAATTCACTATTATTTTCATTCATTTGTTCATTATAGGCTTTTGGACTAATATCCTCTTGATAATTTATCAAAGATTCTCGACCATCTTTGAGCAAATCTTTAATTATTGTATCTTTATTTTCATCTTCATCATTTAGTCCAAGAATTTGTGTTATTTTATTTGTTATTGATTTTAATATATCTTCATGATTACTAATATTATCAATTTTTTCATTTGTAGACAAATCTATCTTTGGTGTATCCGATATTTCTGGCATTTGGACGTTCTTCTTCATTATCACTGATTGATTGATTTTATGTTCTAAAATAAGAGTGCAATAATATGAAAATTCAATATCTTCTTTTTCAGAAATATTTCAAATTCAGTCATCCTAATTAACTTTTATTATTTTTTTTATTCACTTTTCGTAGAATGCAAATATCCATAATGTATCACTTTCGTATCTATCATTCAGGAGATACTATAAATCAAATAAATTGGAGGTGCTGGATATACAAAAGATCTGTGTACTTCATTGACCATTTATTGTCTAAAAATGAAATTTATCGGTGTCTTTCTTCAGAGGATGCGTGCATTTTTTTATATCTATATGTTATTTTATAATCTTAGCATTTCTGTTTCGATTTCTTTCCTAAAAGCTGTAAGGAAGATGCAATATCATCTACAGAGATGACATAAGGTGTTTTTTCGTCGTTCCTAATGCATTTTTCTTCTCTTTCTAAACTAGCAGACTTGAAAAAAGGTATACGAGGGCCCTGCGTGTGTGTATTTGAGCGATTTGCAATATATTAGTACCGTTTGCGAAAAAAAACGACCAAAAAAAAAACTTCAAATTTAAATGTTTTGACCTGATGATTTTATTACTATATGTTAGGGAAGAACAAGAAAAAAATTTCCCGACTGCCACTACTAAGATAGCGGAGATATAGGGATTATTGGGAAGAGTTATAATTCCTGAGGTAATTCTAAGAAAAAGTACCGACATTTTGTATGAAATCCTTAGAGTTTTCTCTTCACAATGAGATCGGATCCCGGATTCATAACTTCAAAACAAGTAAGTAAACATGATTATATATCAACAGAACAATTACACCTTATTGAATTCACAAAATCTGCTGATATCAGAGAAACACATATCTGAGATATACTTACTCTAGGTATAAGCTATTCTTCAATCCGAAACGACTTATTTCAGAAATATTAAATGGTCAGATCGCTAGCGCTTCGAAAGGAGAATCGATTGATGTAAAATAAGTATGGTTTTGTCCACTACTTGGTTTAGGTTTCACTCAAAAAATCTCGCGGGACATTTTTCTTCTTAAAAATCTCGCAGGACATTTTCACAATAATATGTAATTTTTTCCCGAACTATCCATTGTGAAGAACTGATATTTTTATCACAGATAGTTTCCACAGGTTGAAAAAAAGGAGCAAAGTTTCGTTCCTAAAGATTGAGATTTGACTGAATTGTAGGCAAAACAAAAATGAAAATCTCGCGGGACATTTAGTGTGATAACTATGGTTTTTGATTTTATATCGAAATTTTCTTCTCGAAATTTCGATGCAAAAAAACTTTTTTTTCTGTCAAAAGATAGCGCGTTATTTCTCTATCATTTGAGATCTTTCCCAATCTTCTATGAAAAGCTGTTTGTCTCCATCAACGTTTTTAATCTCGCGGGTCAAAAAATTAATCAGTGTCTGTAACCTCAAAGATTAGCAAAATTTATCAGAAAAATTGTGACATTGCAGCAGACCATTTACATTCTCTGAACGTTCAAAGTATCCTCTACAAAGTGGTAGAAGAAGTTAGATTATAAATGACAATCAAAGATGGCAGAAACCCACTGTTATATCGGTAATTAGCAGAAAAATACAGAATTTTGACCCTTATAGTACCCATAACTTGAGAACCGTATGTGATAAAAAGTTGATTTTTTGCCTTATACTGAGGATTAACTAGAGGATCAAAACAAAAAAAAATGATTTAAATCGATCACCATGAACTAAAGTTATTGCGAATCTACGTTAAAAATTGAAACGGTACCAATATATTGCAAATCGCCCATTTATATCCTTATGCCTACCTCGTCTTCCAACGATCGCTAGTTAATATTTAATTTAGATTTTTGACTAAAGATAATTATAAGTATCCATGTTTCAATCTTCTCCTTCACATATATTTAATAGATGTACACGACTCAAAAAAGTAAATATCTATTAAATAGAAATCTTTTTTAATTTTGATTAATTATAGATTTTCTCAAAACAATTATTTCACTAATCAAAACCTGTCATGGAGACTACCTGCTGACAAGTTCTTTAACTTTTAGAAAGTGATAGTCGAAAGATTTTATCTACACTTCTGATGGTCATTGGACGTTGAAAAATTCGTATTAAAATCTTTGCTACTATGTATAACACATTCATATACTATAAACATAGAAAGATACGAAAAATGCAGGAAATTTCAGGAACATTTTTGCATTTGAACTTTTCATTGATATATATACAATGTTACTTTATTTGGAGGAGTAGCATAATTTGTGATAGAAATCGATAAGTTATACTTTCTAATCTACGCCCAATTTTATTTTCAAAATGAAATTCAGATGATAGAGGAGAATATTATTTCGATATTAAAATACTATTAATAATAAATGATAAAATAATCTAACGAAATATTTTTGATTGTTATCATAAATTCAAACTACTTTTAAATATTAGTTTTGTCAAAGAGAAATATGATTAACTTACTAAGAGCATCATTATCTGATGTGTTTGGGGTCACATTCATGTCATTCACAGCTGTTGCTAATGGTTCATCGTTATTATCATCAATCTCAATCAAATGTACGACATGTGAACCATTAGATTGTTCTAAAGTATTGCTTTTGACACGAAATTGTGATCCCATTCGTAAAATGGTTTCATCTTCATCTTCATATGCTGTATAACTAGAAATTTTTTTTCCATTTATAGCTTCAATTAAAAAAAGAGTTGAACCTTTGCCATCTTTAATGAACTTTTTGATGACATCTACTGATAATGAACATGAATTAACACTCCACCATATCACAAGTTGATTTTTAGTGAAATTTTTCCCAATATCAAGACTCACACCTCGCCATAAATTTTCCTTGATAGTAGGTAATTTATCTAATGCTGTATCAAATAATTTTAAATATGGAAACCATATTTTTAATGCTTCACGATCTTCTGATCGTAATGCTTTATTTAATACTCGATATAAAGCGGTATCACCCCATTCCATTGTATAAATATATACAGCCGCTGACTGATCTTTTGATAAACCATGTTCTGATGGAAAGTGGCAATATCGTTTAGCAGTCTTTATGTAATGTGGTAATTCATCAATTTGAGACTCGATGGATTCTAGTGCTTTTTCAATAGAAGCAAGTTTTGCACCGTGATAACCATAAATAGGGGGAAGTCGTTTAAACATAGTATCGATGTCACCAAAACGATTCATTATGTATGTATTTTATATGCTATTAAAGATTAATAAAAGTACATTAGTTATGAGCTCGAAATACTTGTTGAAAATGTTTCAGATTTGTTCCATTATAAAATAAATTGTAAAAGAAAATATGTGATCAGTATTCTCTCCTTTTTAAGAAAGATATGAACACGAAATATCTTTCTCATCATAGTATAGATGGGTAAAAAAATGACTCCTTTTTGTAATATGATTTCTGTTCCTCTAAAATTCATTTTCTGATTCAATTCCTTTTGTAATAGATAGAGCTGGGAAAAGCCTACTATCTAAAGATATTTTTATTTTCATAACGTTCTACAGTGATTAGAGATAAAAAAAGAAATTCATAGTAAATATGAAATCTATTCTGGAAAGAAAGAAATTTTTGCTATTTTTGATGTTGAGGATAGGGTCCTCTCGATCAGGAAATTAGTTCCTAATTTTTCATGAAATATCACAGAGGACGCATGGAGGGCGAGAGCAACCAGGATCGAATTGGGAGTGAGCTTGAAAGTATGGTAAAGCCAAATATGGATTAAATAAAGGATAAGGGAAATGGTCCAACTGTCGATGGACTCATCTTTCGGTAGACTCAACTGTCGGTGTACCAAGTGGAACTCTATTAATTCTCTTTTCAATTTTAGTAATCTTTTATTGTGTATATATTACACTCCACGCATATATCTTATTCTAGTGATATATATATATGAAATTAATTTGGAATAATTAAAATATTTACGTGGGTTCAAACCAATTCCATTATTTATTACTCTCAAATATCATAAATATTTTGTTATTATCTTTTTCTTAAAAAATTTTTTTCGTTTTTTTTTATTGTATATCTGCTGTATGGTTTATTGTTTGTTTCGGTGTGTGTTAACGTTTCTCTTTCAAAAAATAAATGATCTTTTTTTATTTATCCTATGGATGGGATGAAGAGAACTCATAATCAAGAATAAACTGTATTTTAAAAACCTAACTTCTCCATTGGGAGAAAATGTTGTGTTTTAAAAATTGATTCATGGAACAATGAAAAATATCTTAATGACATTTCTGTATTTCACATTTATACTTTAAACACTATACTCTTTTTCTACACATCTATTTTATGTTCTTTATACCTGTACTTAAAAACCTTCAATATCCTAACAATATTGCCCATAAAAAAAACTATGGAAAAAGAGCCAGAGATAGTTTAATAGTGCCAATGAACAATAGTATTGTTTTCTAAATATCTGCTGAAACTAATCAATCATAGTCATTGTCTTATTCCTTATATTTTCATCCTATCGTACTAAAAGGCTGCTTATCAACTATACATGACAAAAATGGATGAATAAAATTTTCAAGTTTATTTGTAAGAAAATTAACATTACATTATACTCAGATTAACTACTTCGGCTTAGTCTATACTGCCCTAATAGACGAGATTAGGTGCCCAATTGCATACTAATCGATAGCTTTTTTCGAAATTCTACTAAATGGAATTATCTGCAAGATTTAAAAACGTCTCTGACTTAATTTATGCGGTAATGGTTTCTTCACTTCATCTTGATTTTCTTCAGGTATTTTTCATACCTTCGAAGTTTCTCTCTTGCAAAACGATCGAATACTAAAAATTTTTCTACGTATGCTTCAAGAACCACTCAAAAGTTTATTTTTATATGTTTTCCAGATCTAATACATCATGTTTGACAGTAATTACTACGGATAGGGAGACTCGACTAGTGTCATATCTACAGTCGAATCCAAAGAGCATAAAAACGCTCATTTATCATGAATAACAAACTGTTGACAGCTGTTGATACGACCGCGTAGCGAGACAACTATAGAAGCAAATATCAATTTCAAAGATGATTTGTATTCTTTTTCATATAGATTAATCTCAACAACAACTTTATTATGATTATTTTCAATTCTATTCAACGATCGTAGTTACATAGGTAATTATTTCAAATTTTGTATTGGTTGAATTAGTTAATTTAATTACCAATACAATATACTCAACAACATTCAAAAGTGCGCTACGAAATAGTTACATCTTTTCAATTAAGTGTTTACTTACTATTACAAAATGTTATAATCTATTTAATCATAATGGAACGTTCTATTTTAAAAATACAAATCACATTTTTCTGTATATGAAAGAGAATAAGAGAGAGAAATTTACTCTTTCGTTTCCTAACAAGAGATGCATGCAAATACGATGGTAGATGATACTGTGTATAATAGTCATTATTCTCATGAAGTTTTTCCCGAGAAATACCTAACAAATCTGTCAAGGAAACTTTATCATAGTTACTGTGGAATATTTATAAGAGACTGCTTAGAAACTCTTTTATGGATGGTTAACTAGGATTAAGAAACCAACAGTAGAATCATTAAGGTGTTGCTTTTAAAAAGAGGAATCCTCAAATGGTATATAATCAATCATTATAGAAAAGAGGGTAGTATCTAAGTATGTCTTTCCTTTCTAAACACTTGCTTAATATAATAGTAATAATTCGTATAATATTCATTTTTATGAAAAACTTAAGCATTACTTACGTTCCTTTACAACGATGTGACCGTAATTTATTGCGTATTTTTCTTTATTTCAACAATATCAATAAAAGTTTTACTAACGTGCATGCGTTTCTTTTACAGCTGTTTATAAATATGTATAACTGATAAGACTTTATGGGTGGAACATGCCGAATAACATATAGGCACACATAAAAAAAACTTTATTAAACAAACAATAAAATCTAAGGTTTATTTTCTATAAAGCATTGCTTGCTAAATAAATTATTTAAATATCGCGAAAAATGATATACTACTCAGTATGGAATTTTGATCATTTCTATAGATGGCACTAGTGAATGGTTTGAGATCTTCGTTATAATAATATCAAAACTATGTTATATTATGCAAACTGACGTTTTTTTTTCTAATACACTAGTTTTGTTGTTATATCTCAATACGTCCAAATTTTTTCACTTGAAAAGAGTATCAGATTTCAACCCAAGTCATCAGTGCTTATATTTGTAATAGCACTCATATTATCTATGCCAACCATATTAACTGAGGGTGAATTACATGAAATTTAGAAAATGATTGAAGAATTCACGGTATATATATTTATATAGATGACTCAAACAGTAAAAAACTTATAATGAATAATAGATTCAACAGGAGTAAAAAAACGAAAAACGGGATAAAAATATATTTCTCACCTAATAGACAGAAGAATATAAGTGTTCTTTCATGATAAAACTGATTTTAAAGCTGTTTATAAAGAGTTCAATATTCGAACGCACGTTATGGATATCTACGTGATCACCTTCCAAGAAACAATGAGAATGAGCATGATTTTCATAAAACTACAGAGGACTAATTTACTAATCTTGTTGAACATTGTAGTATTGTTTTATCGTTAAATAACTCTTCGTACCTGTTGTGAGATTCAAATAGAACCATTTTTCAGTTTTCTATGTATTACTTCATCAATACTTCCTGTTCCATGATCCATCACGAAATATGACTAAATTTTGCTAGAATCTCTAACAAATACCTATAGATATTCATCACCAAGTTGATGAGTGATCCAATATGATATCTAAGAAAACAAAGTATTATATTCAAGATTTGTTTTTATTGACACATTATTAATTCATTATAAAAGAATATTAAATATCTTGCCCTATACTAATTAACTTAGAATTATTTATTATTAAAATATTGATTAACATGAAATTTATCTAAATCTACATTTAAAAGATATTTTACAAAAAAGATGTGCTTTATAAATCTAAATACATTGTACATTTTTAGGATAGTCACATCGATCAACAAAAACATTAAATCGAAGTAATGCAGGACAACTTCGACTTAATAATATACCATTTGAATTTGATTCATCTAAATCATATATTACAAAAACAATTAGATAAAAAAAAATTTATATTCATACTATGTTCATAATGAATACATTCAAAATATTTTCCTTTTTCACAATTATATTTATCAGTAAAACGACCATTTGATTCACATCGAAAATATTCTACAAAAATTAATCTAAATTATTTTTCAAAATTCAAAATCAACTAACCAATTTCACAAAACTTTCCAGTATATCCACTTTTACATGAACAAAAAGCTGAAACCAATGAATCTGGTGATTTCTCATAACAAGTACCACCATTCATACATTGAATTTGTTGACAATTATTAGCAGCTAAAATAATAATCAACAAACAACATATATACTGTTCTATTCAAACATAAACAAAATTCTCACATAATAAATTTTCACAAAAACGTCCAGTAAATCCATCTGGACATATACATGTCCGTGAACCAATCATTGTACATACACCACCATTTTGACATTGACAAATAAGTGTACGAGCTGTATTTGATGAAACTGAAAAAATATTTTTTTTTTAAATTAAGTTTTCTTTATCATATTTACACAGTTATAAAAAAATAAATTACCTGCATTAGGTAAACATTGTGAACGAAAACTACCATCAGAACAAGCACACATATAAGATGATTGTAAATCATAACACACACCACCATGAAGACCTAATAAATACAATTTATAATCTAATTATTATTATTATCTATAATTACTTACAAGGATTCGATGCACATCTATTTATTTCTTAATAAATAAATATAATAATAAAATATTAAAAAATTTATTTCAAAACATACTAATTTCACAAAAACGTCCTGTAAAACCTGCTGTACAAAAACATTTATAATCATTTATTGTTGGAAGACATTGACCACCATTTAAACAACTATCTGAATTCATTGGATTACATACATTTGATAAACGATTAATCATTGTAAATGTTTGTAATGTAGTCGTCAATGACGATGTTATAGCTGCTATAAAACAAATAATTTTAAAATTATTTCCAAAAATAAATATTATTACTTTGACAAGACATTGCAAATTGTGCATTTGGACATAAACATATATATAAAAATGATGAATCATTTAATGGAAAACATTTGCCTGGTTCACATAGATTCTTTGAACAAGGTGATTCTATTTTTTCTATTTACAAAAATAAACATATTTAAATTACATATATATAACTATTTTGTTTTAATACCATCACAAAATTTTCCTGTCCATGTTGGAGAACAACTACACATAAAATTTGTTAAACTTTCAATACATTTTCCATTCATACATGGATTAGAAGCACAAATATTACGTGTAACTAAATATAATGAATTCTATTAAATTATTAGAAAATGAATACAATTAAAATTAACATACCATTACAACTTGTTAACGATATTGTATTATCAGCACATCGACATAAATAACCATAAAGTAAATTTGGTAAAGTTTCACATATTCCTTGACCACATGGATTTGATGAACATGGATCTAATTAAAATAATATACTATATTATTTTAAAATATTATTTATACAAACTATCAGATGGACATGGTAAAATTGTATTTGAACCATTTTGACATTGACAATAATATGGTAAAATAGAATTTTGTGTTGTTATACATATACCCGAACCACAATTAACAGAATTACAAATATCTATAGAAATTTAATTTATATTATATATAAATAAATATTAATTATTATTTAATTACCTTCACTATAAACAAAATTTTCAAGAATTATAAATAAAAAAATTCTAATCAGTTTATTTTGATTCATTGATTCAATATGATTGATCATGTATATAAAAAGAGATTATAGTGAATACTAAAATGTATTCTTTCTTTTTACTCTCTCCAATTTCGACGTACATGTTCACATAACAATACATTCTGATGGCATCACTTAGCAATTGAGATCATTTGATCATATCGTCTGTCTCGTCATTTAATGGCACAATGGGCGTAGTTTTAAACATCATGTATACATATTTAGACAGTAGAATCATGAAAAAAAAACAAAGTGGATACAACATACATGTAAATGTAATATGATCATCATTATTAAACAAAGTAATTAACAAGACATTCAATGATAAAAAAAAAAGAAGTTAAATCTAGAGCATGTCTTTCTAGAGAACAGAAAAAATAAATAAT
>JAJEKB010016464.1:0-22473 GCA_022393335.1 Macrotrachela quadricornifera | reverse complement strand
ACATTTCATATTCAAGAGCTCATCGAATTCAACAAATGTATATATATTATACTAAACCCGACTATATAAACATGTAATTCAATTAAAATTAATCTTGAATACTTTTAATACATGAATAAAAACAAAAACCTGGAACCAGATATTTGAACTTCAATATAATTTATGATTTCTGGTTACCAACATTACACTATCCGAGATATTTACAAAAATAGAATGTTTTCAATTATAGTTTCCATAAATCCATAAAATTATAATAACAAAACTATATGCTATCTAAGGAAAAACAAGCAGACTCTTATGCTTCCTAAGCACAAAAGTACGAAATTTCTCCTTCAGTTTTTCCCAAATACTGAACAAAACTGTTTTATTATGTGAAAAATTAGAATGTCGTTTCGAAAAAAAACAATAAAAATGCACTATACTTTGGAAACAAAACTTTCATATTTAAAAAGAAGTACCAATGCGCATGGAAAACCACAAATTAGTTCGAAGAAATACCGAAGTTCTCTTATTCCCCATTGATGCTACTTCGATTAGGAATATTCAGAAAAGCAATTTTTCAAAGGACGCACCACTGCTTTCTTAGAAACGTAACCAGCTCGAACTCCACTCAAATCAAAACTATCACTAAAACTCAGAAAGATCAAAACCAAAATTGAATCATTAGCCACATTAGGCTTGCTTTCCACTGCCTATTACGCTACATATATATGCCATTCTTATCACATTCCACAAAAAAAAACAATTCTCCTCATAAAATACTAACCTGAACACACATTGAACTCTTCCTTACCATAACCACATCCCCATACGTACCAATAGGGTTTACAAACCGTTCTTGAAACAGTTTCCAATTTACTCATACCAAGATATCGTACGAAGTGAGAGTATCCCAATTCAATTTCCAACTCCAGTGCCTCTGGATAATAATTGCATAACCATCAGGGATGAGGTCGATTCGGTTTCACAGAACATGAACCGAACCCCATCACTGATAACCGTAACACTACACACACCCTCATCCTCAAGATTACTTTCGTACATACCACCCCTAACATTCAACTGCTTCTCTGCTGACACTTCCAATAACTTATAGCATAACACCAACCGCCTTTTGAATGTCCTCTTTACATCGACTGGAAACAGTTACGCAATCCACTCGCAAAACAATCAGAAACCTAAACACCAAACCCTAGCTCTTATAGGCACTCCAATCTAATCGAGTGGTGCATTCGTGACATTTTTCATTTTTCACACTCTACTTCTCTAAAGTTTTCTACAAATTCCAAATTTCCTTCATTCATATTATTTACACTATTGTCGGTCGCTGTGTGAATCCGATAAATATTGCTATATTTTTTTGTATAATTCGTTGCGTATTGTTCTAAAAAATTTAGAAGCATTCGTTGGTGATAGTTGGTTGATAGAGAGAGATCAGGAAAAGTAAGGGTTATTGTTGATTAGGCCACTTTAGTTTCGAGTTTGTGACATATTATGTGATAGAGTTTGAAATCCCGCAATAATTTCGCAATATCTTCTAAATGAAATTATGTTAATGTTGTTATATTTTCGGAGTTCGGAAAAGGAGTGATTCTAGGTGAGAATATCTGATTAGGTTATATCGATAGAAAACCTTTTGTACTATATTGTCACATAATCGTGAAAGTTATTTTCATACACTTGATAAAATGCCACGGTTTTTGCATGTCTATATCCAATGACTATTCATGTTTCAGAAGGATTAACACATAATCATAGTAAGTATTTATGATGAAAACTAGCTACAACTGATCATCTATTTGTTCACGGAATAAATGAATTAGTTAAGATATAAGCATATTTT
Source organism: Macrotrachela quadricornifera (assembly GCA_022393335.1). Lineage (NCBI taxonomy): Eukaryota > Metazoa > Rotifera > Eurotatoria > Philodinida > Philodinidae > Macrotrachela > Macrotrachela quadricornifera. The sequence continues at coordinate 20,630 of JAJEKB010016464.1, read as the reverse complement.
TCTTGTTGATCAACTATCAAGAATATATACTCTTGATGATCATTTTTCGATATCTACACGTGACTTATGTCAAGAATACTCAGCTTGTTAGAACTGTATAGATCTTTTGTCGAATCTGAAAATATTTTCAATAATTGAATTCAACTATCAGATTCAATGTAGATGGTTCTAAAAGAGGAGGGTTTTTTTTATATGTTTTTACCTTGTTTTAGTAGGGTTTTAACAATGCAAACAGTTGCTAATGGATTGTTAGCAATGACGGTATAGAGAAAATAATAAAGAAGTGGAAAAAAGAACTATGAAGCACTTCTATTATGTAATTAATGTTATTGTTAGCTAGTACTCTTGTATATTCTTCATCATTTTTATATTGTAGAAGGTTTACTAGTGGATGCAGTAGTATTTTATTTCAGTTGTTGATATACCAACAGCCTTAGACAGCATTATAGAAAATAAAGAAGGAAAATCTATCAGAGCAATGGATAATTAAAAAATCAATTCTATGATAGCGTTGTTATAATGATAAAATGTTGTATTGTTTAAGAACTGTTTGTATAATTAATAAAGCATATAATAGACGCAGAAAAGTAGCGAAAAGAGATTAGAATATTTTTTCATCTGATTTACAGGCGCTTCTAAGCGTTTTTTAACAATAAATTGTTAAATTCTCTATAATAATCTAATTATAAGCGACAGCAATAGATTTTCAGTCACGGTCAATATATTTACTTGATACCGAAAAATTTCTTTCTTTAGTTTTATCTGAAATAAAACTGAAATATGTTCTTTTATTTTATGAATTATCTTAGAAATCATGAAAACAAAGAGTTTATTGCAATAGATTCAAAACAACTATGAACAAGAATTTAAATCAATATTGAATTTTTGTATTCGATTATTTCCATTATCAGAAACATAAATATTACCAAATTGATCAAATGAAAAACCTGCAGGATAATTTAGTTGATTTGTTTTATTTCCACAATCATTTCCTCCAACAACAATACTTCCTTCTCTAGCTCCATCAAGCCATCTTACTATTCGATGAGTACCACAGTCTACAATATAGACTGTATCAGATTGATCAACAATAATTCCATAAGGAGATGATAATTGTGTAAGATCATTTCCTTTACCTTGACCACCAGCTACGACAATACCTTCTTTTGCATTTTCGGTCCATTTCATAACACGATAATTATTCATATCTGATACGTATACAGAATGATCTCGATCAACAAATATATATTGAGGACCATTAAGTTGATCCAAACGATTACCTTTTCCATTTCCACCAGCAACTAATATACCTTCAGATTCACCTATTCTCCATCGTCTAACTTCATTCTTTTTGTAGTCCGAAACGTAAAGAAATCCATTATTATCTAATGCTAAACCTCGACAATCAATATCAGAAATGATTATTTGTCCATTAGAAGGATTTCGACAAGAAACTAACATAACTCGTTGATTCCCAGAATCACAGATAATAAGACTATCTCTTTCTTTATCAATAATTATATCTAATGGATTATTTAATTGATTCATTTGATTTCCTGCTCCATTTCCACCAGCAACTATTTGTCCATTTTTTCCATCCAATTTCCATTTCATAATACGATGATTACACCAATCAGTAATATAAAGACTTTGATCTTCATTATCAATACATATTCCTTGTGGACTATTTAATTGATTTAATCCTTTTCCTTGTCCATTGCCTCCAGCTATAGTAATTCCATTATTGATCCATATTGCATTTATATCAATATGAGTCGAACGTAACATAGCTAGAATGAAATAAAAGCTTATAATGAGAACAAATTATGTACCTCGAAAATTCATTTCGATGCGCAATGATGAAAATTTTAATCGATAAATTATATTTATGTTTACCTTTTTCTTGTTGTTTTTCAACATAGATAAGACGATTCCAATCAACTTGACCAATTTGAGATGCAATAACATCGATATTATTTGGTTGTGCAAGTTGTTTAAAAGATTGTTGTAATTTATTGATTTTTTTTTCAAATTGTCTAAGATCATTTTCAGCAAAATCATCATCTTCTCGTCGACGACGAATTTCTTTTGTTAAATTATCAAATTGTTTATTCAATATATCTTTTTCATTATTAAGTAATTGAATAAGTTGATTACGAGCTCTATTAGCTGTTTTTTTTACTATTTCAATTGTTGAACTTTCCCATTGATCAATTGTAGAAAAAAGATTCGATGAAGAATTATTTAATTCTTTTATTTGATTAATTTGTTCAAATAATTCATCATGAGCTTTCACAACATTAGTATCAAATTCTATTGATAATTGTTGACGATGTTCATTAAAATGTTTAATACAAAAAAATGCTTTACATCCAATACAATTACACATAGCAGCATTTTTTTCACATATTGAACATCGATTTGATGATATTCCAGTAGCCATATCTTAAATGATTAATGAACAATTGTAATATATATATATATCGAAAATATTAGTCTGATTTATGACTCATACAGAGTAAGTATATAGATAACAGAATGAAGAAAAAGATGATCCTTTTATGAAATTTGAACCAAACAACTTTAGCCCATTCGGTGGATGGATGTGCAGTCATGAAACTAAAAGGGCCTATCTAATCTCTATTTAGTAACATAGATGTACGCCACGATCCTAACGGAATTCATTCCATTAACAGAATTAGTATTTCTCTTTCATAGCTTTATATCTTGATCTAATCAATTAACAAATTTTCGTTAGTTTAATATGATGTAACACAAATCTAATATTAGTACTCCTGCTTCTAATAAATAATTTCAGTTACTGAAGTAAGTATGCATTTATTTGTTCACATTTTCATTAGTCAAAACTTGTCAAGCAGTTAGAAGTGAGTTTTCGATTGATGGCGCTATCATACATCATAACGCAACGGACGAGGTTAATACGGACACAAACGACAGCACTTTTTTTTTCAAAATTGAATTGCAAACAATTTTAAATCGACGTTTTTCAGCTTCCTTCTGTCTCATTATAGATTGTAGCAACGAAAATAAAATGCAAAAATATATCCTAACAGGAAACACAACTACAAATTGAATTAGTATCATTTAGATGTGAAAAGTTAAAATTTATCAATAGACTGATACATACTTTTTTATGAGATAATAGAGAAAAGAAAGCGAAGATTTTTCTGTGCTATTTCATGCCTGTTCAATTTGTTGAAAATTTAACTAAAGGATAATACAGCTTAAATGGCTACATTCAATCGATTGTGTTAAAAAACGAGATATATTAATGCCTTCTTTCTTTTATCATATAATTACATAAGATAGAATGAGTACAAAATTCAACAATGATCGTCAAGCAATTTTGCGCATTTTGATTGAACTGATTCAAGTGTAGATTGAAAGATTCATATCCATCCTATCTTTAAAGCACATAAATAAAAAATAATTTTAACTTTTTTAAAAGAGGGCATCTCCTTAAATATATATAATATAAGAGTAAAACTTGGCAAATATGTATTTTTGTCGATATTTCATTTTTGATTATATATTTAAATAAAATATAGAATAAGTACTATTCCGATTCACGTACGTTGTTCTGTAATAAAGCATTTCCAAATAAAAATTTTCTATTTGACGAAAAGCTTTATAATATAGAAAAATATATATAGTCATGTACCATAAAAAAATACTTAGCTGACTGATGTCTCTTTATTTTCCTGAAACTGTAGGTCTATATTAGAGAATTGTCATTTTGTGAAACACGATCTGAAAGAGAGTGTTGAAGTATTTAGGAGTAAAAATTTGGCCCCCCCCCCCCCCCCCCCCACCCACAGACCGTGACCGACACCACAGCTAAGGAATACCGTAACAGACCGTGTCCGACAGCTAAAAGTAGAGTCCCAGTCAATGACCGACAGCAAAAACGGTTATATCGTGTTTCACATTTTAATCCCGTAGGGATTGCGCTAACAGCTTTTTTATTCATATTTTACACAGACACGTGGAAAGAACTCGACCTAATAATCTTCACGTGATTTCATTGAATGTCATTGGAGAAATCAGCATGTCAACTCGAAAAGCTCTCACTCGAATTTCCAGTGGAAATTATCATTCAGAGACTTACTCAGTAATTATAACTACATTCAATTGATATATTAGAATCAAAACTAGAGTGATGTGAAGCAATAAAGCGAATATAATATTTCTGAAATGTGTTCTAGAATGTCCACCAAATAAACGGTTAAAGTAAATTTCCAAAAATCATCCTCTCTGCCGAATATGTGAAAATTGAAAAGAGCGAAGCATTGAAATAGTATTTTTGAAGACAGATGTGTCTCGTCTATGGTTTCATGGCAAGATTTTGGTTTGGAGTTTCCACAAAGTACTGAATAGAAAATATAATAGATCTTAATAGTATCTTGGGAGAATTTCATAAAGAAGTTTCGGTTGTTTTTGCGTGCATGAGTTATTGATATTTCGAGACAGAATCTGTACTAAAAGATCAGGTGATAATATGGAGAATGAGTGATGGAAATGAATCCTAATAGTCGCTACCTTATGAAAGATGACGCACGGAAAAGCATTTTGGATGCAAGCACAGCAGTGATAATAATGTCGGAGTTCAGACATACCTAGTATTTGCATCATATTTTGTGCAAACAAATATAAGCTTATGCGTAGAGAAATATTCCTGGTCTCAATATAAATGAGAAAAAAGCTTACACCAAGACTATATGGCAGGACTATCATGATCTTTTGTACTAGCGTACAAATATGAATGATGGATAGCGAATGAAACTACCTGAACATCCTGTGTAGTAACGTAATATACATAATATAAAGTCAATGATAGATAATCAACGGTAACCTATAGATGATCATTCGATATAAGTGAACATCTTATATAAACCAACCATAAGAATATCATTTATTTAATTTGCATTAATGTTGGGTTAGAATGACTTATTGTCATCTAAAAAAACTTAGTACTTTAATTCATATCGATTAAATATGCATTTTTTCTTTACATACATACATAACTATTTAGTTAGATACAACGCAATATGAGGGTTTTATTTTTCAAATAATCAGAAAAAAATACAGAGATAATTCATTTGAATAATTAATAATCTTTTCAAAACTTATTAGTTTTATATTAAGATAGTCATGCCATGCTGTATCTCTAATAAAGTTCTCTTATTGATAGTCATCATTTCCATACGAAATGGTAAGTGAAGGAAGATGAAGATATTTCATAATTGTAATTGATTGATTTCCTCTAAGTTCATCTAGATCAACTTCAGCTGGTGAAGATTGAAGACAAATAATGGTCAAATCGTCCAGTGCTGGGAAAGCTTTTCTGATACGGACGAGAAATTCATAATTAAATAGAATGTCATCAACTATCGTCAGTTCCGTAACATGTTCATAAATCACAGCTGGAAAATCCTTGCAAATCTTGATAAGACGATCAAATACGAACGGAAGTGAAAAAACATGACATATTCCTTTGGATTTACAGTAATAATTTACAGCACAAGCTATTCGGTGATAACCTATATTTGTAAACGTTTGTTGAATATCATTATCGGACAAACGATCAATTGAATCATTGATTTCAATTTCAGTACTTATATAAAAAATGAATGTATGAAGTTGTGGCATATGTACAAGAATTTTTCGATGAAGATGAGTACCATCAACAAATATATTTCGATGATGCAAACGAAGATATAATGTTAATTTTTCCAAAGATGTCATACGACGAAGAAGAGGAAGTACTCGATTATCATACGCATCACTTTTCTCATAACATATTAATGAGAAACATTTCAAATGAGGTAAATTATCATCCTAAAAAAAAATACAAATAGGTATATAAAAGTATATTCTCTTTCTTATAAAGAAAAGTTCAGCAAACATAGATTGTCTGTTTGCACTACACTAATTCGTTGACGATCAATGTGAGAACAAAACAATGTAAGCAGATCGAATCTGTCCAGACAACTTATGTGAGAAGTTAGGAAGCGGAAATTAGTTAAAGAATCCTTGTACATTTGTCTATCAAACAAAGAAAATACATCGAATTGTTAAATCTAAACTTACAATTGCGTGAATGATCGATGAATGATATCTGATCCGATAAATTCGAACATAAAGTATCGTCAATTGTTTGAGACGACCATCCAATAAACAAAGACAATCATCAAAACTATTTACATCAATAGATAATTTCGTAAGAATTGACGAAGAAAACATAGTTGATGATAAATTACAAATTGATAAACATGGAAAACAACCATAAAAGTATGGAATACTTATACTTAAATGCTTTAGTTTTTTAAAAAATGTCAAGAGAGGTACAAATACATTTTGAGTATAATCTTCCAACAATCTTCCCCAACGTAATTCATCGTAAACTAAAAGAGTAAGTTCGATTATTTGATCTTGGAAAATATGTTCAAAAATTGACTGATCTAAAATATAATTATATCGTAAGTTTTCTATTTTGAAAGAATATTTACCTGTAAAATAAGAGAAAGCAATATCCTCTGTGAAATGAAATAGTTTAAGAGAAATTAAATTCGAAAATTTGCCACAAAGAAGAATACGTTTCAGAGCTTCTGATTCAAGAGTAAGATGTTTGACATTATGATGAATTTTTGGCAATATATCAGAGCAAAAACGATCAAGTATTGAATGATCAAGTGAAGAAATGTAATCACAAGTCGAATGTATTTTGATTAAATGAAGAATTTTCGTAAAAATATTATCTTGTAATAGACTGTCAAATCGTTCATTGATGCGACCCAATAATAAATATAAAGCATTAACATTGCCAAATTTATTCAATATAATAAAGAGTAATTCATTGGGTAAGTCAAGAAGATGACAATTAAATTGACTCATATCTTATGCAAAACATCTCTTCACTCTTTTCCTATATAAATGATGTTTTTATCAAAAAATACAATGGATGACCTTTTGGAAAAAAGAAACGTCTAGCGTCGATGTATAGTTCAAGTTCAGTATAGACGAATATTACGATGGCCGTAAAATATCTTCGAGAAATGGTTTGATCGTTTCCATAGCAATTGACGAAAATTTCTTTTTCTTCTATATTTAACATCTGAATTTACGCAATTATATGAATTCAAGATCAATACAAATCTTCATCCTGAAAAAATATCTGTTAAACGAATTTTTTGAGAATATATTCTACAATCGATTCAATATGATGATTTACTTGAATCTGTAGACATTCCATAGGAGGAGGAGGATAAAGAATGATTATGTTTTGAATAGTATTGAGCTTGAGTGTGCAAAGTTTTAGAAAAAAAAATCATATTTGTGAATCTATTTAGCAATGTCATTTACATTTCTGCTTCTTGTTCAATTATTTTACTTTCTGCATTAACACCCTTCGCTCTTTCATGTAATTGTATATAACTAAAACAACTTTCAATAGACATAAATATCATTTGATTCTTTATGCTGTTTGTTTAATTGCAGATCGTCACAACAATCCATCGAAATTTGAATAGACAGAATACATAATCATTTCAGACTAGTGCGGTGGCTCGTCGATGCTTATTGCTTGCTGAAATTCATCATAGTTTGTTATTGGATAGTGTATTATTTATATAGTCGACTAGTAGCAAATAGAATTCAAAATAACTATTATTATATTGGAAAAAGACTATCCAATTTAATCTGTTCGTTTTGTCTTCTATAACATTATACATAATTGTAGTTAAAGAAAAAAGGCATAATGAATTTCGAAATGCTATCCAACGAAATCTTTCTTGATCTATTCAATTATTTTAATAGTGTTGATCTTCTTCATGCATTCTATAATTTCAATTCACGCTTCAATCTTCTTCTCTACAAACAATATCGATCGTATCGTTTTCTATTGAATTCTTTTTTGAAAATATGATTTCGATCCAATATTTAAACATTTACCATTCATTGCTGATCGAATTCTTGCTCTTCGTCTATCTAATATCATGGAAATTCAACAACAAATAGATATATTTCTTTCTTATGCACCACCACTCAATCGATTTACTCGTTTAATATCACTCAAACTATTCAAGCTTGACTCAATTCAGACATGGTTAATATTCTAGGATCAATTTCAACATCTCAATAGTCTTACTCATTTAACATTTTCTTTGTGTTCATTTCCAAACGATAAAGCTAAGTTTCAATTACTCATCAACAAGATTTGGAGTTTGTCGAATCTTATTTATTATTCTTGTAAGATTAACATCGAAAAGCAAAGGAATTTTTGTCTACCAACAATTATCTCTGAATCTCTTCAATATGTAACTATATTTAAGAGTAAAGTACGATGGAATCAGTTAAATCAATTATTTCATTACACTCCTCATCTTAAATGTCTTTCAATAGATATTGAATCCTATACCAATAATGTTTATACAGCATCTCCACTTTTAAAATTAACCAAACTTAAGTTGTCTCTTCATAATAAACGTTCAGAACTCAAATAGTTTGTTGCAAAATGTACCTAATTTACGTCATTTGAAGATTAAAATATGGTTTGAACTAATTGATGGTCATCAATAGAAAGAAATTATTCTTAATTACTTGCCTAAATTGAAAACATTTCAACTTAAAATGATTCAACCTATTCTCGATGAAAGTATAAAAGAAGAAGCCGAGAGATTGATCGATTCGTTTCGAAATTTATTTTGGCTTGATGAACATCAATGGTTTATTCGATGTGAGCTAAACAATTCTTCTATTAATCTCCAAACTTTACCAAGTCGATTTCGTGAGAATGTATGCGACTATTGGATTACCTATATTTAAAAAAATTTTTTTTTTCTTTGTTCATAGCTAGTATGTGGTTGTTTTGATGTAGAGACTTCGTTGTATATTAGACAGATATGAGTGAATCTCGAAATCGCGATAATAGTAGCTCTAACTCACCATATTATTACTGCACTCAGAGAACAGACAGCCTCATTTATATCAAAAATTATTCGGTCTATTCAAGTTTAAATGAAACTTTTTTGGTAACACATTGACGAGACCAATTTACAAGCTATCTAATGAGTCCCTTCAACAAGGACGAAATTGACCATGGTGGTTCTTATTCATCCCAAAGATATTTGATAGTAGTATACCACCAATGCTGACATACACGAAGACACTACTCGTGTCTGTATCATTTCTCGCAAAAATCCGTTTTTAATCTGGTGTTTAATCTTTTTTCTTACATGAATCAATCTGGAAAGAAACATGTTATTAATTGTAATTGATCAAAACTGATTAAAAATCTTTATCTGAAAGATCCTTTAGTTGTAAATTTTTGATAAACTGATTTTTCTGATATAAAACATAAATAACCGATTGAAACAAGATAAACTACATGGATTTATTGAAATGACCTTTTAATGGGAATTTATGAGATCTACTGTTATTCGATTATTACCAACAGTATTTATATAGATGTGAAAATCGATTTCCGATGATTTCAGAATCAAGCGATTAAAATAGACTTGACGATTGCAGTTTAGTAAATAGTCGAAAAAATCAGTATAAGTAACATGAATTGATTGGATTTTACCAAGGGGGAATCGACACTCCAGGATCCCGATACTCCAAAACAATAAATGAGTATTAGTTGACTAGAGAACTGATAAACTTAGAACTTCATACGTTGATTTCCTATTTAGACTTTACTTACACAGAAAAAAGTTTTTAGTGAAAGTTATCTCGGTGGCATTAAAAAAAATATTCTCAAGTCTAATAGTAGTGGGGTGATTCCGATTGCTCTGATTCACAGTTCTAGCGAATAGGTGAACAGCTCTAAACAGCGTGCTCGTGGTGAGTTTTCGAACCCCTATAAAGATTATCTAAGTTACATTTTTATTCCTATCAGTGTGCAGTACAATGTAGATATTTATATATCTTGTCGAGAAAGTGACTTTTGTCTCACTTTTTCATCACGAACTTCGATTGTAATGGTCCGTTACGATCTTGGGACATAATAATAAAAGATAGGGAACTAAAAACGCAGTTTTCAATGACAAAAGTCAATAGAATACGAAAACAACAGAATATTCGTAATGAACCATAAAGATTCATTGTTAGCAGTTCAACAATGAAATATGCACGAGAGATCGGAATGAGAAAATCGAAAAGTTCGTGATAGTAAACAGAAGATTATTGTAACCAAAACTACAAGATATTCAGGTTAAAAAGAACAGGATGTTTCTAACTATCTTAAGATTTACTCGTCTCTGAAACATTGTGAATAGGGGTGGCACTTTAACGCTTTCTTAAAGGAGTTTTAAAGTTAAAGCTCCATCCCTAATTGTGAAGTGATATGCTTATTTTGTAGTTTAAAATGATGTATTGAAAATGTCTTAAAGATTGTGGTCAATCCAAATCATTCCTGATTTTATTGTCTTGATTCTAGTTAAAGTGCAAGAAAAGAAATAGTCTTTACTCGCTTTAGAAAACAAATATAGGGCTGCATATTATTAGAGAAAATACGAAATATACAGAGTAAAATTTTCAATAATTATTCAGAATTGTATTTTTCTCTTGCTCTATTTATTTTTGTCTTGATTTTTAAAAACACTTAGTGACGTCTATAAAAGTTAAAAGAAATGTTGGCTTGTGTTGCAGTCTCCTAGTGGACTATTTCACAAACATCCTATCAGCTACACTTCATTCTTCGAATCTCTTTCTTGAAAAACAGCATCTCACATGCATTTCGAGCATCTGACTTTGTTCATGATGATTCTTAGTTTTAGATTAAATCTAACATTTAGCATTTCTTTCCAAACAAATGGTCACATTATTCTCATTTTCCTGCATTTTTGTTACGAGCCCCCATCCTCTAACTATTAAGAGACAATATTCGTTCCATGTGTTCACATACGTGCCTGGAACACGGGATAGATTGAGACGAAAAACACGCCACTCATCGTCTTCTTGAACATTCTGAACGAGAATGAAAGGGAACAGAAAATACCAAGTTTTTACACTGGTTGAACGCATGTAGCAATATTTGATAAGCGATGAGAAAACTCTACTACGTACCTTTGATAGTATTGGAGTTTTTTGAGCAATTACTAGCTTGCGAGAACAATCACTGAGACGTTGATAAATGAAAAAGAATTTTTAAAGGATTTGCACCCTTTATCCAATACTGTCCGCCCTGATGCACATTACAAAAACAGTTGCAAAAAATAAATGAAGGATGAGATCCAGAAATGCTATGAGTAGTTTCTGTAGTAAATCTTAGTGACTACCGATCAACAGAAAAACGCCTTTGGTTTCATTGTTCTTGCTCTGAAACACGTAACGTATAAAATTGAGGATATCATAAAAAAGGCTTTTATCCGGAAGAATCCTTTCATTCAACTTCAGCAAGACGTCTTTCAATGCTGAGAGGTTGGTACCCATTGAAAAAGATGTCAATTAGCGGATTATTGAAATTTCAAACGTTCCAGAAAAGTTTAGTAGAGAAGATAGCGTAAAGTGCCGAATCTTTAATAAAAGGTTTCTAAAGCTGATGACGTTTCGATTTATTAACATCTGCAAATCAATAGAATTTTTTTAGGCATACCATATGATAGAGTGAAGAATTTTCTACAGAATAAAACTCTTCAAAAATCTCTGTGACGTTTTTAGACTGAATTACATCAGTTTCATTGAAAGCCTAAGAGAATTCTTCAAATCGCTTCTTGTGCTCTACCTTAGGAAAGTGTCGAAGAAACGAAAAAAGACATCTGATTGTATTTTCTGCATATTGGAAGCAGTTAACACTATTCGAACGCTTGTCTTATCTCTAACTCTTCACGGACTATTGTGAAAAGTGAAGGATTCAGTAGATTATTGTTTACATGTTCTCATACTTCAGTACTTTTGGTAGTATTTCAATATTTTGAACTATACTCCAAATGGTACTCCATTACTCCAGTCATACTTCGATACTCCACGTGATACTCCAATACTCCAGCGCAAAGTCCACATCGGCCTCCGGTATATTTAATTCTCGATAAACATTTCTGCCTATACTCCATCAGTCCACCAGGCGTGGTGTGTTCATTATTAATCTGGAGTTGTTTGTTTCCCCTTTGAATAAATATGTCCATCTGTATTATAATGTTGAATGTGTCTGTCTGTTACCGGGTCTAAAAAACATTTCCATTAAAAACTCTATATTATAACGTTGAACTTCAATCATTTGATTTCAAATTTCGGTTTCTAACGATTTTCGATCTGGATTAATTTAAATTTTTCCAATTAAGAAAAATCTCAGTCTATAACAAACTTTATCGAGAAGATGACTAGCAGGTCTCGCTGATGATAACTACTCAGTCGAGGCCAAGCGGGACTAATCACGTCGAGCGGTATTTATCTTTTCAAAAAGTTGCAATGATTCTTCTTCAATCTGAAGCCTATGTTATTCATTGTAGCTTTAATTAAATAATAACTATGATTAGTTTTTCCAAAGATTTGTAAAGTAAAATGTGTGTTTGAAAGAAAGACAAATATTTTAAGTTGCGAACATCTATATTGTAGCATCTATTAATCTCACAGAAGGTGCCCTTAGAGCTTTATTCTAAAAAACAGGACTAAATGGCTATGGACGTGAAGCCTTTACTATCAGGACGAGAGGTTTTCATACAATAGTACAGTCAGATGAATAAGCCAAATTGGCACGACTATGCATCAGCTAAATATGGATCTAAGATTTGAGAAAAGTCAAGGTAAAATAGACGTGGATGTAGATTTTCGGTAATCGCTAGATACAAAAATGAATGAAATCGAAAGTACAGCAATTAAAAGTAATGATAAAAGAGATGAATTGGATTACACTGATGAAATTATAATATATACGAAGAAAGGTGAAGAATGCAATGGAAAACCATTAGATTGTTAGACCGAAGGGTTAGAAAGACAGTCAACAGGATAATCGAAACTTTGAATCAAAACTCAGAGTTTAAACCATAAACTGGTGTTTTTCATTTGTACTTTGTCAAAGTAGAGCAAGAGTTTCCGTTTTGAAAGTGTTCACGGAAGGAAGCAGTAGCTTTGTTATAATTTCGCGCTCAGTCTCGTTTCAACATTGAGCTAGGGAAAATCTAACGGAGCAATGCGTTATTTGTCTTCTTATAGGCTGCAATTTCATATAGTATTCGTTGAAGGTGTCTAGCTGTTTTTCCAGTTGAAGATTTGCGTCTGTAAATGTCATGTGGATGAGCAAAAAACAATACGCTAATAGACAGATTTGAACAGTGCTCACTCTCAAGATATTGGAGTAGTAAGGATTTTGTGAAGACGAAGATCTTGGGATAGCTTGATATGAATGAAGAGTCGGGGTCTGCATATGAAATCAGAATTAATGAGGAGTATGAATGTAGATAGGAGTCAAAGTATTCAGTTGATGCGAAAGAAAATTCGCGTTTTGAAGGTAGAGGCAGGAAACGGAAAAAGTTTATAATTGGTTTTATTAGTCCGTAGAATAGAGAAATTTTTCTGTCGATTATACCATACCAGACCATAGAAGAAATCAAATTTCTAGAGTCACATCTTTCCCGTGCATTTTGCACAGGTATCTGCTAGTACAGATATATGTAAGTGTATTGAAGAATACCGAATATATATAAACGAATTTATAGAGAGAAACTCAATATAACTGAAACATGTACAAACAAATGAGGAAAGAATTGAACACATCGTGTCGAGATAAATGCAATATGCAATGCATCGATATTTCCAACACATCTTAATGTTGTAGGACTTTATAGCTGAACAGAAAGAAAGAATTTTTGAGATTTCTAGTCTTTTTTTGATAAAATATGATTATGAATAGAGGTCCCTAGTAAATTGAGGCTAGCGCACGAAAGAAACATCGTAGAAACCTCGGCCTGATCTCATTTTGTAGCAAATGTGATGGGCTATCATATTCAATACAAAAACCTCAAACCTCAAATTTTCCTAAATGTGGTTTTCCAGAAAACCTGGGAAAACCTTTTTGACTCTGATTGATTATCGGATATTTGGATAGCCCCAAAAATTCTGTTTTGAACAACGAAAACTCGATCTCGCTACCTAGAAGCATTCCTGAGTTATTCAACTTGCAACTGACTGCCTTCTATTTTGAAATGGATAGTAGTACACCAATTAGTGAGATTCCTTATTTATAGTATAACAGGCTATATCGTGTTTCACATTTTGATCCCGCAGGGATCACCCTAACAGGTTATTCAATAATGTTATACTTTCATGATGTTATCATCGCCATGGTCATGATGAACAATTCTTATTGACGAATAAATAAATGCTAATTCTTAACGCATGTGAATAAATATACTTAGAGCATTCCAAAAGTAGTGAGAGTGACAATTTAATACCGTAAAGCAAACTTTGAGAAATTTTCTTTCTGTATATTCTATTAGAGAAAAGGAATGGTCTATTTAACTATGCTATTTGATCATGCATCAACTAATATCATAGTAATCAAATTTCGATCAGAACTGGTTTTGTTGAAAATTAGCTGGATATATTTATATCATAATGGATATGACATTAAAAAATCGGGTACTTTTTCTTTTCAAAACGGACAAAATTCTGAACTATCAAATCTCAATGTTCCAAAAACGAGATTACTTTTTTCCTAAAAGACGCATCTGGTTTTTTTTCTATCTCATCTTTGTAAATTGTAGAGCTTTTTACGCTATATCTAGTAGCATATTAAGTGATAATAAAGTGGAACGCAAAAGTGCCACACTCTTTAGAATCTAATATAACCAGTACATATCCTAACGAAATAGATTTTATCGAAAGTTTACATTATGATATTAGTTATATCATAACCTCTTGAGAATAGATCAATTTTTTTTGTATAAATTCGACATTTTCGATCAGAAGGTTTACATAAAATAATCGATTACTATGATTTTCATCATAAAGGCGCAGTATTAATTTTTATAAATCTTTTAATTTCACTCATTTACAAATGAAAACATTATATTTTTGTAGAGCAGAAAATTCTCTACCACGTGAATACAAAGAAAAAATATTAATTAACTGTTATACATTAAAAGATTGATACTTAAATTACATCAAACAGAAAAGAAAATGTTATTAGTAAATTAATAAAAATGATTTGATCATAGTATCAAATACATTGAATGAAACTAATAATTTAAAATAAATGAATAACTAAAATACAGATATATATTAATATAAACATGTTTGTAACAGAACTTCAATAAAATTTCCACCAAAACTAGTGACAGCAATATCTAACCTACCATCTCCATTGAAATCTCCAACAGCAATTGAAGCAGGTTGATAATTATAACCCATCACATAGGATTTTTCTAATTCATAACTACCATTTCCAGATCCTTCAAATAATAAAACCTCACTAGAACGAAGAGTTACAACAACAATATCTAGTACATGATCATTATTAAAATCACCAATCGTTAATCCATATGGAGAAGAACGATAGCCAGTCGAATATATTATTGGACTACCAAAACTTCCATTACCATATCCAAAAAGAATACATATATTATCTGTTCCAGAATTAACAACGATTATATCAGATTGATTATCATAATTTAGATCATTAACAGTTACTGTTAATGGAAGAGAATTATCTCCCATTGAATATAAAATTATATTAGAAAATCTTCTATCACCATAGCTAAGAAAAATACCTATATTATTTGTATCATAATTAGCTACAACAATATCAGATTGATCATCATTATTAAAGTCACTTACAGCGACTGAAGATGGTCGTGATCCAATACCAGTAGAATATGTTAATACACCTCCAAAACTTTGAGTATCATAACTTATATGTACACCAACATTATCCATTAGAAAATTTGCTGTAGTAATATCTAATAGACCATCTCCATTAAAATCACCAACATTCACTGATATTGGTCCAGATTTCATTCCCGTTGAATAAGATGGTCCTAATAAAAATCTTGTATCACCTAATCCATAAAGTACCATTACATTATTAGTTCCAGGACTTACTATAGTAATATCCATTACTCCATCATTATTAAAATCACCAGATCGAATACAATGAGGACTAGTACCATCTCCAACTGGATATAATACAATTGAAGTAAAACTTCCATTACCATATCCATAAAAAATACCTATATTATCATTATTTTTATTACTAACAGCTATATCAAATTGATGATCATTATTAAAATCATTAATAATTATAAATATTGGCATTGAATTATATCCAGTTGAATATTTAATTTGTTTTTGAAAAGTTCCATCACCATTACCAATAAAAAGACCAATATTATCTCGACGATAATTTGCAACAACAATATCTAATATTTCATCATTATTAAAATCATTAACAGCAACAGATTGTGGACGTGAACCATCTTCTGTTGAATAGATTTCAACTGTTGAAAATCTACCATTTCCATATCCTAATAAAATTCCAATACTATTACTATGATAATTTGCAACAACAATATCCATTTTATTATCATTATTAAAATCTCCATATTCAACATCATATGGATATGAATTATCTCCAGTAGAAAATGTCATTATAGAAGCAAATGTTCCATTTTCATATCCAAGTAAAACACCTAAAGTATTTGAACCAGAATTTGCTACAATAATATCTAATATATTATCATTATTAACATCAACACTAACAATTCCACGTGGATATGAATTATATCCAGTTGTATACATAATTAATTCAGTAAATGTTCCATTTCCATATCCAAAAAGAATTCCAATACTATCATTAGCAGCAAAAGTAATAACAATATCTATATAACTATCATTATTAAAATCATTAGTAATAATTGCCGATGGTCTTAAACTATATTTATTTGAATAAGTTTGTTGATTTTTAAATGATGTATAATTATAACCAAAAAGTATTCCTATATTATCTCTACCTTGATTAGCAACAACAAAATCCAATCGATGATCATTATTAAAATCTCCATTAGATATCCAAACTGGTTTTGAACCAATTTTAGTTGAATATAATATTGTATCAGAAAAACTTCCATTACCATAACCAAAAAGTATTCCAATATCATCATTATTTGGATTAGCTGTAATAATATCAAATTGATTATCTTGATTTATATCCATTACAGTAACATATTGTGGATGAGAATGAACTCCAATAGAAGAAGTTGTTTTTGGTGTAAATGATCCATTACCATATCCTAAAAAAATATCAATACTATCATTACCTATATTAGCAACAACAATATCGGATTTATTATTATTATTGAAATCAGCAACAGCAATTGAATATGGATGTGCAGCAGCACCAGTTGAATAAAATAATTTCTTTTCAAATTGTGCAGAAATATATCGAACTAATAAATTAATAGAACCAATACCCGATTCAACAATAATAATATCCCATCGAGTATTATTATTAAAATCAGCTATAATAACACCTTTAGGACCAGCACCAGAAATTAATGAATATGATCTACCTAAACTAAACGATCCATTACCATCTCCTACAAGAATACCAACATTATCACTACCAAAATTAGTAACAACAATATCAATATGATTATCATAATCAACATCACCTAAAACAATTCCAGATGGATTTGAAAATGAATCATCTGTATATTTAATTGCTTTTCCAAATGTTCCATTTTTATATCCAAAAAGAACAGCAATATAATCAGATGTTGAATCTGCAATAACAATATCTAACCAATGATCATTATTAATATCATCAGTAGTAATTGAATCTGGATGAGATTGAAATCCAGTTGAATAAGTTATTATTTTTTTAAATGTTCCATCACCATTTCCAAATAATATTCCAATATTATTTGTTTCAGAATTAGCAACAGCAATATCTAATTGAGTATCATTATTAAAATCCGCAATAACAATTGCACTTGGATCAGAACCTGATCCAGTTGAATATATTACTAATTCAGCAAAACTTCCATTACCATATCCAAGAAAAATAACAATATTATCAATACGAAAATTTGCGATAGCAATGTCCAATGCAGAATCTTTATTAAAATCATTTGTAGCTACAAATATAGGAAAAGCTTCAAAACCAGTTGAATATGTTTCTATTTCAATAAAACTTCCATTACCATATCCAAGAAGAATACTTACAGTATGTATACCATAATTAGCAATAGCTAAATCACTTCGATTATCATTATTAAAATCACCTACACAAATTGAACGTGGAGAAGATTGATTTCGAAGTGAATATGATATTTCAGTTTTAAAACTTCCATTTCCATATCCTAAAAGTACTCCTATACTATCAGTAGTAAGTTTAGTAACAACTACATCTAAGAATTGATCACCATTAAAATCACCAAAAGCAATCGATAATGGATGAGTATTAGATCCAACAGAAGTTTGTGTTTGCATAGCAGTATATTCTTCTGAATATCCAATAAGAATTAATAAATCACTTGTTTTATAATTAATAACAGCAATATCTGATTGTTTATCATAATTGAAATCACCAACTACAGCTGCAAATGTTTTGCCATCAGAACCAGTTATATAAGTAGTTAAATTTAAAAATGTTCCATTACCATATCCTGGAAGAATATTAACATATGAATTTTGTATATCTACAATAATAATATCAGTTTGAGTATCATTATCTACATCACCAATAGTAACATATTGTGGTCGAAATTGATTATTAAGATAAATTATTTTTTGTTCATCAAATTTTCCATTATTATGACCAAAAAATATCCCAATATTATTTGTACCATAATTAGCAACAACTAAATCAAGTTCATTATCATTATTAAAATCAGCAATAGCAATTGAACATGGTTGTGATCCATAATTAGTAGTATATAAGATTGAAGTCATAAAACTTCCATTACCATATCCAAAAAGAATAGCTATATTATTTGTTCCATAATTAACAACAGCTAAATCTAATGTTTTATTATGATCAAAATCAGCAACACCTACTGAATATGGAATAGAATCATAACCCATAAAATAAAATATTTCATCTCCAAAATTTCCATTACCATCACCAAGATATGTACTAATACTATTAGTACCATAATTAACAACGACTAGATCTGATTTATTATCATTATTAAAATCTCCATTAGTAATATAAAATGGACGTGAATTACCAGTTGATAATATTGTATAATTAGTAAAAGTTCCATTATCTTTTCCAAGAAATATTTCGATATTATTTAATCCATAATTTGCAACAGCAATATCAAGAAAATTATCTTGATTAAAATCACTGACTGTAATTGAATAAGGACGAGATTTAATATCAGTTGAATATGTTATTTGAGTTGAAAAAGTTCCATTATCATATCCAAAGAATATTCCTATATTATCATTACCAGAATTTGCAACAACAATATCTAATTTATTATCTCTATTAAAATCACCAAGAGCAATTGCATGAGGATGTGCATCATAACCTAATGATCTTTCCGTTTGTGCTTTGAATGTAACTTGACATGCCTCAGCTAAAAATGTAATATTATAAGATTTATTTCAAACAGAAAAAAAAACTCATTTGAATAAAATGATAACTTACATTGACTTGGTGAAGTTAAACAAACAACAATAATTCCAATAGTTGTTAATATGATTGTAAATAAAGTTAATTTCAAGAAAATTTTAGTCGATAATACGCGTTTTTTATGAACATATTTTCTATGAAAGATAAAATATATTGAGAAATAAAAATATGAAATATAAAATTCTGTCATTTCCTATAGATTGCCTGATATTTCTATTAGAAGTAAAAAATTATACCTTATTGTTGAAATGCCATTAGATATTGCTATATTATCATTATTAACCGAAGGACTTGCTTTTAGTTGTGACATATTTCGACTTAAATTAGGTTTGTTTAAATGAGCAGATGAATTTTGCTCTGGATTTGATCCTGCTTCAATTTCAATATTCATATATCTACTTAAAGACATTTTTTTTATCTTATATTAATTATAACGAACAATTACTTACTGTTGAATTATAAAAATGTATGTTATTAACGTACGAAATTTTATCAAATGAATAGATACTAGACTCTGATAGTTTAATTATTGTCGATTGTCAATAATATTAGACACTAATATTTAAAATGCACATGTTTGCTCTATATAAATTATTGTATGATTATGATGCAAAATATAATAAAGAAAGACGAGAATGTAGAAATAAATATAATATAAATGTTACATTCGTATTTATTTTTTTTCTTTATTAGACCTTTTCTGTACTATTGTAATGACTAATTTTTCGTTCTGTATATCCATAGATTAAAGACCATAATGCGACAAATAATTGACGCTTAATTTGATCAATAATCACAAAACGTTTCGGTATCGATGACATTGTTTTTTTTTATCTTGTAGAAGGTGATAAAAAAGAATGAATCATACATAATTAACACGTACATTCAAATGACTGGACATGATATATATATGTCACAGGACAGTGTGGAATCTAGTTCAATTTAGAATTTTCCTAGTACAGATTAGAATTCTGATTTGAACTGGAATGAATTAGAATCTTTATTATTACTAGTTCAATATAGAACGATCTCA
>JAJEKB010016463.1:0-17587 GCA_022393335.1 Macrotrachela quadricornifera | reverse complement strand
CGCAGATGAAAAGTCGACATTACGGAGCGGCGCAGATGAAAAGTTGATATTGTCCAGTTCAACAGATGAAAAGTTGACATTTTCGAGCATAGCAGGTGAAAAGTTGACATTTTCGAGTTTAGCAGATAAAAATTTGACATTGTCGAGTTCAGCAACTGAAAGATTAACATTGTCGAGCTGAGCAGATGAAAAGTTGACATTGTCGAGTTTAGCAAATGAAAAATTGACATTGTTGAGCTCAGCCGATGAAAAGTTGACAAAGCTAAGCTGAGCCAATGAAAAGTTGACATTTTTGAGTTTAGCAGGTGAAAAGTTGACATCGTCGACTTCAGCAGATGAAAAGTTGACATCGTCGAGCCCAGTCGATGAAAAGTTGACAATGCTAAGCCGAGTAAATGAAAAGTTGACATTGTTGAGTTGAGTAGATGAAAATTTGACATTGTCAAGCTCAGCAAATGAAAAGTTAACATATTTTACCGGAATGAAGCGATCAAATACACTGAATATACAATTTTTCAGAAAAACGCCAGCTAATGAGAGCGTTTCAGTTGTTATTGACGGTAATAATTTGATAAAATTAATGTCAATCAGTTCTGCTGTCGAGATATCAAGAGCAACACCTTGATCCGTATTAGTTAGTTGTTTAGCTTCGTACAAAAAACGAATGACATGTAATTGACGATATCCAGTAAGTTGTTGAATAGCATTAAGTGTTTTGGCACGTGCAAGTGTAGCAGTAAGTGAATCAGATGTTATTGAACCATTTTTCTTTTCTAATAAATCACCGATTTCTTTAATATATTGTACGAGTATGTCATCCTGATATCGATCACTGGCGACTTTACTTTGAGCTTTCTGGTTCTCTAGTGCGATATTCCATTCATGCTCGCGCTGTAACATCAATTCGTTCCTATCTTCAACACGTTGCTGTTGAGCTACTTTTTGTTGGTGAAAGGTGATAACAACAGTAAAAACACCTAACATCAAAGGGAGCAGTAGTGAAGAGAGAAATTGAAGAGCATTTTTGCCTATTAAACCAAGGCTTTTGCAATATCGATTTCGAAGTTGTTCGGTTTGTATACCCTGTTCTTTGAGAGGCATTCAGCTGATGAGTGAACAGTACATTGAATCAAATAAATAATTAGATGTCGATTTTGTATTTCAAGACTGGATGTATGTAAAGCGTCTTTATTAGCAAGAAAATGGAAAAAAATCGATAGAGCCTGTTTGATTTCTTCAAAAGTCATGCTTTAAAATTCTGCTGTTGTTATCGCTAATAGTATGTACGTGCTTCATTTGAATAATAGATCACACACAGGTTCTACACTATTATATTACTAACGAGGTAGATGATTCAGGAGTTTTTTATTCAAAGTAAAAGATCACATAGCAATGTTGATTGTTGTTTGTTACAATAAAAAGAAAATGGATAATTGAAACAGATGTAATAAATGACGTTCGTCGCCTAGTTCGGACTTAAAATCGCACAGCTTTTTCTTGATCAGTCGGATTTGGCTAACAATTGACCGATTCAGCTTTGAAGCCAAACTGACAAAAGCTCGATAAGACCAGGCCGACAAAGTATAGTGACGCAAACAGAAAATGACGAGTGGTTGGATACCATCCTAATCAATTTTAAAAGTTTATTCAAAGAGGTCTCTTCTTATTTCTGACCCAACATTTTCATTTTTTTAGTTTCTATTTTCCCTTCTATATATACTTCTAAGTGTTCTCTATCGATTAAACACATTTTGAGAATTCAAACTTAACTGTAACGTTCAAAAGAGCCGAAGAGATTGAACGTTTTTTCATCCTTTGAAGTTTTCTTGGAACCTTGTTTTTACTCAAAAAAATTGCAGATGCGCCTCTTCTTCTGAGACATAGTATATTCATTTGAGCTGAACTTTTAAAAAGATACTGTAACTCTTTTGAAGTAGCGAGTGTCTCAGAATAAATAAATCTCTCAGATTTTGACATATGTACTTCATTTTTTTCAAAAGTTAGTCTACAGAATTCTTTACAAAGCCTTATGATAAGAGCTCTCTCAACGAATGACTGCGGAATTATATCGAATCAATACTACACTGATCCAATATGACCCACTTTCAAATCACTGTCTTTTTATATTTACGGTTTTGCGCTGCTCTTTCGCCCGAATACAAACGAGGCCCGCTAGGCCAGTGTGTAGCCTTTGGATAGCTCTATCAATTAAGCGGATACTTTCTTTTGATATACTGTCAATTTGTCGGAAAAAAGCCTCTTCTTTGGTTCCTTCTATTCACGTTTTAGGTATCTTTCACTAAGAATCTTTGCAATTTTAGCTGTGTTATGTTACAAGGAAAATTATTATTTTGAGTTAGAAAAAGCACACCTAAAAACACAGAAAAATTGCGTTAGACTAGGGTCTCGTATCTGTTTGACTAGAAGAAGTGAAATGATTATTTTTACGAGGGAAGGCCACCGACTGTTCCGTCACTTTTGAATTGGGACTATGTGCACCACATGGTCTCTAATGAAGGATGAATACCCTGAAAGAGTTCGGACTAATATCTTATGGCTAATGAAACATTGCATTTTTACAGAATTTTTTAAAAGAAGGCTGTGATTCCCTTCAGGAAAATGAAGAAAGCTAATTTCTGAATTTTGACCTGAGACTTTGCGCAGAGATAGGATTTAATGAGAATAGTTTATTGTGAAAGTTTCAGATGTTTTCGTTAATCCTACCGTACGATACAGCTATGTTAAAAGTGTGCCTTTTACATCGCTCATACACACGAGAACTATATTTTAAAACAACCGGTTTACCGATCAAAACCGGTGTAAATCGATCTATCAGATGGCAATATTTTCGTAGTTTCTCGAAAATAAACTGTAACAGAGCATTATTCAGCAGCCGTGGTGTAAAAAATGCACGAGTTTTTCATTCTGTGCACATTTTTAACAAATGAAAGTAGTCAAAAGCAATCAATGTTTTATCGGTAAACCGTTGTTCCAAAAAAATTTTCTGTTCTGATACATGTTGACTAAAAATATTCTTGAAACTACATTTGTTCTACCATTTTTATATCAAATTTTCGCTACTGAAAATTTTTAGAAAAAGTTCCTGACAATGCTGCTATTAATTTTCATCCACAGTAAAAGCTATAGACCTGAAACTTTGTACTTATGTAGTACAAGTTAGGTATAATAATTTATAAAAGTTTCAAAAAGTTTGCTTTTATTAAACGTAACAACGATAAGTTTTAAAATTTGTGACAGAACTTCTGAGACACCCTTTATAAACCTGACTGTTTTTTAACCATGATAGAAATTTACTCAAGGTTAGCAATTTCGCTAATTTCCAAATATGCTTATAGAAGTATTTTGACCATATAGATGGAAATTTCACCGCATCCGGATGATTTCTTGTTCTTCAATTTCTTAATGAACTTTCGCATTTCCAGTACAGAGATTGGTTCTAGCTCGAGCGGTGTGAAGTATGTAGGATCATTGATGATTAGCTTATACTCATCTTCTACATCACGATTTGTGTTTGTCATTAGTGTTTATGTGAGAAGTTTCAACTTGTTCTGTATAATTTAATTACTTAATATAACATGATTTAGATTAGGTAGAGTAAACAAAACACCTAGACAGTGTAGGTCACAAAATACAGATGGAATTAGAAAACTCTTCTCTATTGTCACCCTCAACTGCATCCTAACTAAGAAACTTATTTATATACACTGTAGTCAGACTGAAACGATGGTGTCATATGATACATACATATGCTGCAGTAGATCTTGGAAGATTCTGTTGCACAAGCTGAACAGAAATTTGCTGATAAATTATCATTTTGAGGGCATTCACTAGGAAAATATGTGGAAATATAGTTCGGATCGTCGGAAAAATAATTTGTTGTTTATCTTTGGTCAAAACCTTCAGAATTCGATGGACTAAGAAGACTAATGCCCTTTATGCATACGCCGATATGCATTCATCGATGCACGTTACATATGCCAGATCAATGAGTTTTCATATGAGAGTGACCAATTTGACCGATACCCCGGTATTGATTTTTTCATTTACACAAGAAAAAATCCGATTTTTTTACCAATTATTCTACATATATAATGCTATCCATCTATCACTATTTGAAATCTATGCATCACTAGAAATGAGGATTATTAAGTGCATCGTTTTTTTAATTGTGCTAAACGTGCTTCACGTCGTCTATGTTAACAACCTGTATCATCTCTACTGAGAGGTCTAAACAAAACCAAAGGTGAATGTACAGCTTCATTTTCAAACACTTAATATAACATACAACTTATCATGTCATTCATCTACAAACAGGATGTTTATTCAAATTCAAATTACACAAAGCAGCAACAACTTCTACGATTTTAGTTATTTTACCAAAATCATCAACAGATCCTCTACAAACACCACTAACAATAGTATAAGTTTTAAGACGTAGATTAATATTTTCAATCGTTGCTCTTGCACTGTTAATATCACGATTGAAATCTTTATCTTCTCATGTTAATTCACGTCCATGAGGTTTCTTTCTTGGAGTGACTACATATTCTTCGCCGATGTATCCCTTGTCACCAATAATTTGTACAGATTCTTCAACATGTTCTAACAGACCTGATTCTCGAAGAACTGTAATATCATGTTTACTTCCATGATAACATTCTGATACGTGTACTATTCGATGGCGAAAATCACAGGCTATTTGTACTTTTACTGCATAATTTGTCGGACTTTTTGCATGGTAAAATTTCTTACGTTGTTCTGAATCATGTGGTTCAGGAATTGCAATGAAAGTCGAGTCAACAATTAATTTATGATGTTGTTGAGGTCCATGTGGTGTTCTTCTGTTAGCCAGATCAGCAGGTAAAGAAACTAATACTGAATATACACACGAATGTAAAATATCAACTACTGCTGACAAGCAATAATTCACTGCTTGTTGACCGAAATTCAATTCTGAAGCAATGTAGCGTTCAGTATGATAATGTTTTAAATACCATAATGCAACCACGAGCAAATTCATTGGAGATAAATAGGATGTGTTGTTATTGTCCCAATGTAACTTCTTTCTATGGGAACAATAATTTATTAATGGTTCTTCACACATAGAATATAATTCTTGTACTTCTTCAACGTCGTGCCCAGTATGCTGTATGCAAGATGCATCAGTACGTTTCCATTGGGACCATGGACGTTGATCTAGAACATAAAAAAGTGTCTCATAATGATTTATTTTGGCTACCAGTACAGATGTAGAGAATGAGCTAAAGGTGTATGCATAGATCGTAAAATAACTGATGTTACTTATTTTCATCAAAACTTTGAAAATGTTCCTGAATAGCAACTGTCTTCTTTTCCATATCGTTTTGTCTTTCTTCTTCAAGTTCTGGTGTACAGTAATCACAGTTGTCACGATGACGATAATAATTGGTGTACAAACCAGATTTTCGCGAACGAATACATGTCCAAGTCAGCATCGAATCGCAATCAGCACAATATTTTCGACGATAAGTTGAATCAGATCTGCATTGAGTACAGTGCCATTCGACTTGTGAAGAAAACATAATTCAAGTGTCGTATGTACTTGTTATCGATAGGAAGTATGTTAGAGAAAGCGAAAAAAACACAACAAGAACAAGAATGACTTAATTTGGATACCGGGTGTTTGGAAAGTCACTGACCAAAAAAAAATTCAATATCTCAGCCATTTTTCAACCGAATCGAGCAATTTTTTTTTTAAATGAAAGAGAAATGTTCAAAGTTTTATTTTATTTTTAGATCAATAAAATGTCATATTCTTTAGAGACTAGAATTCAAGTAGTTATATTAATGACAAAATTTGAATCACCGATAATGGTCATTCGTAAATTACAACGTCGAGGAGCAACTGATATTCCTAATAGACATAATATTACAGCTATATATGAAAAGTTTCTCGAAACCGGCTCAGTTCACGACAAGGTTCGTTCAGGAAGGCCATCAACAATAACAGAGGATAAAATTCAAGAAGTTGAAGAAATTTTGGGGAGGGAACCGGTAAACAGTGTTAGAAGCATAGCACGAGATGCAACTACCGATGTTTCAAATTATCAAGCACATCGAATAATGCGTGATATTATTGGATATAAGCCGTATAAGATGCATATTGTTCAACAGTTATATGATGAAGATATGGATTTGCGTGTAGAAATGTCAGAATATTTGGTACCAATTCTTGAAGATCAAAAAAATGACGGTAAAATTTTTTTTCTGACGAATCAACTTTTTATACTTCCGGGATCGTGAACAAGCGTAACTGCCGTCTGTGGTCACCAAGTAATCCATTTATTACTATTGAAGATGCTATGAATTCTGCCAAAGTGAACGTATGGTGTGCAATATCAAACAAGTAAATCATTGGTTCATATTTTTTTGAAGAGGAAACGATTAATCAACATAATTATTTGGATATGTTACAAAACTATTTCTATCCAATTATGCAAAGAAAAAGACTTCACAAAACGATGATTTTCCAGCAAGATGGTGCACCTGCACACTTTTCAAAAAACGTTCGTTCATGGTTAGATGAAAAATTCGATAACAGGTGGATTGGTAGGGGTGCTGCGATTTCTTGGGCGCTGCGATCTCCAGATTTAACACCACTGGATTTTTTCTTATGGGGATATATCAAAACAAAAGTTTATAAAACAAAAGTCAACGATACTGATGATTCAAAGGATAGGATTGAAAAAGAAATTAAAGACATGAACAAACAGACATTACATAGTGTTTTTGATAATATTGTGAAAAGGTTAAAATTTTGTATTGATGTGAATGGTGACACTTTTGAAGAATATATATAAAACATTTTGTTATGAAATAAAACTTTGAACATTTCTCTTTCATTTAAAAAAAAAATTGCTCGATTCGGTTGAAAAATGGCTGAAATATTGAATTTTTTTTTTGGTCAGTGACTTTCCAAACACCCGGTACATTCGACGATGCATCTGTATCACTGTAAGAATTTTCATAACCTCAATTTATCGTGCTTCTGGGCTATGACTGGAAAACTGTTATCGTACATGATGCATTTTCAACATACGAGCTGGAAGTAGAATTTTTATATTTTCAAAAAAAAGTGCTCTAGATCGAACTGATAACTACGAATATCAGCCAATTATTATCGCATGATTACGATAATCTTAAACATTAATTATAGTAGAATACAAAGTCTTCCAGAATATCTAGTAGCAATCAATCCAATGCTCAACTCAGAAACAAGTCATGATAGTTAAATTAAACAGAGAAGTGAAATGTGAAAATGCATGATATTGATATGTGAATCTGTATGGTATCTGAGAAAAGATAATAAAATTATTACCATTCATACTAAAGACATCTGCAAATCATTTGACTGAATTTATTAGCTCTTCTCTTATTTTTGAAGTATTCCAAATGTGATGGTGATGCTGTTTCTATCACAGATTGACAGGTTATGACTTCAATTTATTTTCCTGTAAAAAATCGTATAACCTGCCTCTACTTTGCCCCAACATGTTAGAGTAGGATCAAGTTACTCGCGCGTTGTATCACTCTACGTAGAATATATTTAATGACTTATAATTGATTAATTTTTGTTTACGCATCATGATATTCGATAATAAAATGCTTCACAATTAATCAAAGTATTCTTTGTGAAAGGAACATGAATAGAGGAATTACGTACGAGATGAGCTGTTGTGACTTAAATCAAAGAAATATCGAAACAAATTTCGTCAATATTTTATTAAAGGAGAAATTAATTTAGATTATTTATATCACCATCTAGCAAAACATGATTCTCTTCTGATTGGATATTCATATCTTTGTTTTTACTCGCCATTGTGTTTGTTTTCTCTCAATATAAAAACAATGAAATAATATATTATTCTCTTTCTCAACGATTTTTTCTTCAAACACGACCATGGATCATTTAACTGTTAGTATGATGGATCTATCTGACGAAATAATCATGACTGTTTGGAATAAACTCAATAAAATCGATGTACTCTATTCATTTATCGGTGTTAATACAAGATTTGATAGATTAGCGCGCGACGTGGATTATACTCGCTCTATTGAATTAATTAAAAAAAATTGTTCAGATGACAATTACTCATTACCTAATATGATATTGAATCGATTTTGTTTGCACATATTACCTCAAATACATCATTATATCGAATGTCTTACACTCGAGCCATTTACGATGGAACGAATTCTTAATACTGGGAACTATCCTCGCTTGTATAGGCTTACCCTCTTGAACTTTGAACAAGAATTTGCATGGAATAATTTTACTGGTAACGCTTTGTTCAATTCTTTTCTCTTTCTATAAATATACTTTAGATACATCATCTTTTGTCAATATTTTCAAGAAACAGATTACACATTTAACGATTCCCATCAATGACACCGAATCAACATTGTCACTAAATCATTTAAGCCTAAACTTCTATGCACGCATATTTAATTTGTTTAAAAATTTAATTGATTTAGACTTCGGTCCAATAAGTAGTCGACAACGGTACCCAGAATTGACAATTCATGGTTTATCTTCGGATATTTGTTCCTCATCCAGTATTGTTAATTTACGTATTGGTGTGGCTACATTTGATGATTGCTTGTGTTTACTCGATGGACGTTTAAAACAATTACGTACCTTTATTGTTAGAGTTCATTATTTACATGAATCCACAATGAATACTGACACCACGGTAAATGATTTTGTTCATATTAAGGAAAATATTTCTCAATTTGACTTTTGTTATTAAAGATTTTAACTAATCTAAAATATTTTTCACTAATTTCATATGGTTGTGCAAAACAATACGATAGTCAAATTGTACCACTTCTTCGACGAATGAAATGTTTGGAAAAATTGACATTATATCTTAATGTTAACTATACATCAACATTCATCGATGGTATCCGTCTCAATAACGATATTCTCATGAACATGCCACAACTTCAAACATTCATATTCGATATCATCACTGTCACTTATATGAATCAACAATCAAATTATGATATTCAACATACATTTCTTCATAGAATATACCATCATGTTGTCTCTTATGTCGATTATTATCAAAAAGGAAAAGCACGATCACATATTTACTCTCATGCATATACAATCAACAATGTTCGTGAACTCACTAACAGTTTTCCAGAAGGTATATTTACAAACGTTCGTAAAGTATCATTAGTAGAGATACACCGTTCATTCGAGCATGAATTCTTCATTCGAATTGCTTGCGCTTTTCCATTGCTTAATCATCTAATCATCCTCAATCGATTACCGCAGAAGTACAAACGATCATATCAATTGAATAAAAATGATGAAATTCCATCAATTGTTGAATTTCCAAATCTTACTAAACTCGATCTTCTCCATCTACATATTGATTACGTGGAGCAATTTTTAATTACTGTGAATACGCATTTACCACGTCTTAATTACTTAAAAATCAATTATGAACATTTAAAAATCGTGACTGAAAACTTTACACGTGATATGATATATTTAAACTGTAGTAAATTGAGACATTTTGTTTTTGGTAGAGTGATAGTTCATTGCAAAGAATTTTATCAATATTTTCCTTGCTACAAATAAAAAAGTTCCATTATAGTTTATGTCAAAAATGTTATACAAAAACTTTGCTGACTACGAATGATACATCAACATTGGTTTCCCATCGTATACTTATAAAAAACCTAGATTGAAATATCGTTATTGTTAGTTTCAAATCATAATCAATTCTGTACAGTTTAAAAAATTCTGAAATAATATTTCATAATAGATAGTGCATGGTTGTTACCTTACTTGTCACTATTGATGTAAGAATAAGTTATTAAGACAAGATTATTTTTGATAAGATGTAAATCGTTTAAAAAAAGAAGTTTTTCAAATAAACGGAGCTATGTCATCTCAAAATCAAACTATGTCTTCTGTTCTTAATATCAATACGTATATTATAGTCAAAGTTTTGTGTAAAAATAATTTTTCTCTTTAAATTTATTTTAAAATTTCGGAAAACATTGAAGTAATTTTTCATTTGTTAAACATATGTTATTTGATTTGGATTGAATATATATACATATATATATGTGTGTGTTAAAATGGAAATAAATGTACCGATAAATGTTATAGCTATTTTAGTATTTTTAAATAGTTTTATTAAACCAAGATTTTTCCAATGTATGGAATAATATAAACTAAACGGAATCTAGTTAAATTTGCTTTTTTTCAACTTGTACTTTTATAGCCACCGACAATTTTTTGTTTATAATAACGTGAAATACGGCGAAGACTGGTACAAACTAATTTGTTCTCTTGTATATCAGTCACGTACAAGGAATATATTAACACATTTTTTATCGAAACAACTAACATAATAAAAGTAAAAATACAATTGTAATGCCATATATTATTTCATATATTTCAAAGCTGATTATTCTTTTGAGATTAGACTCATTGCATTTTTGATACTAAAAAAAAATGGAATAAACATGTGTGCATATATTATTTTTCATTTAGATAGTATTTAAGTATCTGATAAGTATAGCATTACACATACTTCCTATTTTATATTTCGCATATTAAAACAATCATTACAAATGTCTCGTAATGCTCAACAAATACGACTGAAGCAAGAAGAGGTACTCTAAAGTTTTTTTCATTTTGTCGGTTGTCAAGAGATGTCATATGTCAAGAAATTACGGATGCAGATGTCAGACCATTTTTAATACATTTCAAATATTTTATGTACACGAAATCTCGCAGTGTATCTTTCCACAATATGCGTCATATCATGCATTTCATAATGAAAATTCCTTTTTTAGTTTTAGCTAATAATGCATATAGGATTTTATCGCGTGAACCTATGTTTCCGCTCCCATCTTCATTGTATCCCATATATTCAAGAATATCTCACTTTAGTATGATCAGCATGCATATAACTGACATGAACCTCAGTAAAATAGATGTTCTGTGTGTCTATCACATGCTTTCATCCTCACTAAAGAAGATTCAACATATATGTGTTGCTGTTCAACCACTTACAAAAAAATAAACGGCACTCGTGTGTAGCTTCGCTCATATGCTTAATTACCGATTTGTCGCGAAAATAAAATTTTTAAAAAATCTTATCAAAAATTAGAAGATAGAAGCTATTGAAGGTGCCGTATATCTTGAGAGAAGCATCCTAAGCTGTTGTATTTCCTGCAGAGAAACATCTTTGGATGTCGCATATCTGGAAAGGTGTATCGTGAGATACCACATTTTCAGAGGTAGATGAAGCTGTAGGGTGAATTTCAGGCTGAATATGTGAATAAAATATCAATATAAGATGGTGGCAAATCGAGATGCGTTATCTTCAAGAGAAAAGCATCGTAAGATTTTATATTCCTGTAATATTGGAACTCTGGATCCCAGATTGCTTGTATATGTGACACTGCTGCGAATATCTTACATATATAGGGTCATTTCACTCTTTAGATTGAAGATTTATGCAAAGAAAAAACTGTTTTGGAAAAGGAAATCGATGATCATCTCAAGGTGGCTGAAGAAACACCTGATGAAAAAACGGCGGAACATCTTAATGCTATAAGCTGATCGGATTGAAGAAGATCTTGAAGACCTAAAAGATGAGATTAAGAAAGAAGAAGCGGAATTGGCTACTTTAACCGGTGAAGAATTTGTCGACACAGATGATGTTAATCATGAGGTTGAATCTGATGCAAATCTCCAGGAAAATCATGGTAGACATGGTGAAAATATGTCTAATATAACTTCTGAAGAAACAAGTGATGGAAGTGGTGAAGTTGCATATGCCGCAAATGAAACAAATTCAAATAATAAAAATAAATAAGAAAGTAGACAATTTAAGTCTTAACAGACATTTTTTAACAATTGCCTAGGAGGCAAACAGATGCGCGTGTTGCTTTTTTTACTGCAATTGTTGTACTTTATTAGTTGTCATCAAAAGAAAAAAAAGAAGAGCATCAACTAATATTTCATTCTTACACGCACATAAAATAAATGTGCACATATATAACTAAAGAAAAATACATAAGCCATAAAGAAATGTTTTTCATCTCCTCTCTAACACATTCCTCTCTTTTTTTATCTCATCATATATGGATGTTTCTTATTCATCAAGAGAATTGTGTTAGAAGGGAAGAGAATAATAAAGCAAAATCTTAAGATAAAGGAATAAAATATGAGCATCACATGAGATTCGGAGATGCACATGATTGAAAGATTTATCGGATTGAATAGGAATATATGGTGATGATGCATTCAACCCAAAATCCATAATTATAAACATTAAAATGTGATATTCGATATAAAAGTAAAAATGCAGACAAAAGAACATATCTCCGAAACTTATTGATATACAACAAAATATGGCATGTTTCTCTCATTAACTCATATCTGTTGACTTTCCTGGCATCTTTTTCTCTTTCAATTCTTGACATCAATCAAAGAGAGAATTCTTAAATTTTTTTCGCATTTGTATATTTTGTATTGAAACTATTCAGATTTTTTAATACCAGAATTTTTTTATATTTATTGTACATGTAAAATGAAAATATTTCATATCTAATAATTGGTTCATGATCAATTATTGTTGTTGCTATCAAGCCATTTTTTGGTCTCTTCTAATGAAGATGATTCTTCTCCATATTTTAGAAACCAGACATGTTTCTCATATTCAGCCAATTGATCAAGAAAATTAGAATTTGGTTGAGTTATAAAACGTAAATATTTCACATGTTGATATGATTTCAATAGGGATAGTCCTTGTGAATCCATAATATATGCAATAACGATTGATGGTGATCGACTTTTACCTTCGATACAATGCACAAGAATTTTTCCTGCTTCTTCTCGAGCACTATAAATGAATTTGAGACCAGCATCAATATGATAGAGAAGAGATCCTTTTTTATCAAGTCGATCCTCTAGATTTAAATTCGCATATCTATCAAATGGAAAAATACTTTCTTTTTTATCATGAACAGATTACAACTTACTTAAACAATTGTGGATAAAGATTTTTGAATGTTGAGCCGGTACAATTCAAAATATGCGTTATACCCAATTTTTGAAGTTCATTCTTACTGGATGCACTACGACAACTACCCAAATAAAGAAAATTCGGAATAATACAGTGAGTAAGATCATCATTGAATGGATCGACAACAGGATTCTCAACTTTCTCTGACGCCATAATTTCACACAATTATATTCTACAATTAAAGCATAAAGAAGATGGTAAAACTTATAGAGAATGTATTTCTATTGATATGAGAGAACTTTAAAATAAATTGATTAAATTTTCAATAGTGGTACTTCAAAGATTAAAAAATCATTCGTTTTTTTAGAGAAGATCTCATTAGTGTACATCTGTAAAAAATTTCTTGTGATAGAAATGCTTGAAAATACGATATTATGTGAACTTATCTCTTAATCAAACGTATCATATATCTAAAAGGTTCGTTATTCATCTATATTTTAATCTGTAACTCACGAAGTGTATAAAATTCTTTAAAAAATTTTATAATACATTTATAATACTGCTCACTGAAATATGCAATTGAATGGGACATGATTCGATGCTGACTAATCAATTTCACAGAATAATCGAAACAAATAGAAATATTCGATAAACGATCATTGGACAGTAACAGAAGAAATAGTTGGTGTTGGAGTGTCGCCCTCTCAGTTACGCATGTTCTTATCCTTATAGACGCTTGTATGACGCAGTCAACAGCAAGAGGGTAAACAGAACAGAAAAAAAGTTTCATGTTGATATATTGTCTTGCACAACCGTAACACAATTCAAAAGTCATTACAATTGTAGGATGCAATACCATCAATAACCCAACATGTTGAAGAATACATGTGTCCTAATCTTATGAGTAAGATAATATCATACAGAGGAATGAGTTTTAAATGGCCCATTGCAGCAGAAAAAATGATACCTTTTGTTTCCTAAAAGTGATTTCTAATTTAGCATTTTCTGATTATCACAATACTTCAAGTATGTACTCATATAGATCTATTGAAAAACTAATTATTTCATTATAAATTTTTAATTTAAATATCCATTCTTTCAAGATCCAAAATGGTGAAGTAAATCAATTGATAATCGCATTGAAAGATGTATCTTTCGTATCATAGTGATAGTAAGTACGATAGTCATAATACAATCTGTATAAGTATGACATATGCTTGATGATTGATTGTTTTCATCGATCCGCATCAAAGTAAGATCTACTAAAGGAGTGTCCCTGAGCGGCTATTGTCACCGTGAATCTTTCAAATTTTGCAAAGTCTATGTGATATTTCTGTATAAGAACAGAGTTAGAGCATTGTATTATGACTTTACCAATTCATAGTAAGTCAGATGCCGATGTCGAGGTGTATGGCAGAATATAGACAGAAATCCATCAATAGTACAGTTATGATTGATAACTAGATATTCAATAGTGATGGATTATTCATTGATAACAAGAGATACGATGATAATTCTATGTTCATTTAGATTTTCATTATTACTTCCAGGAGAATTATCAGAATTACTCAAACAAAACAACACCTTATTGTATTTCAAAGACTCAATCATCTGATAGATGTTATTAAGATTACGACCGTGTTTTTCCTTAATATATATTGTCAAAGAGAAGAGACAAGGTAAAGACCTTAGATAAAAAAGAATATGCATTGGATCTGTTACTTGAAACATTATTAAAACAATTGACTTAAGACAATCAAATAGTAAAATACAATCTTGAGAAGAAATGACGAAACAGTGATTGATCATTGGAAAGGAGAATTAAAATCGAAAAACGTCGTATAAGTATCAACACCGTCAAGATATCCAAATATTCTATAGCAAAATTCATTTACAAGATTTTCGATGTTTATGATTGATTCATTTTATTATCTTACTGGTACTTGCTTTCCTTCGATAACTATTACCGTGAAAATATAATAAAAATCAAATGAAAAATGGCTTACATAATCTAAGCAATGTAGAACTTCTTCTTTCCTTCGTTTTAACACGAAAATATTCGTTGCAAACCATTTGTATATTGACAGAATACATATTTATTGAGAAACGAAAAATAATTTACAAGATTTATAAAATTTAGTCAATGCAATAGCTATACCGACAATTGAATGTACAAATAGTCTGTTGACGGATAGTATCGCCAAGCAATCCATCTAAAAGATTAAGTGAATTAGATGCAGTCTGTTTGAATAAACAATGTTCTTCCTGATTCTGTTTTATGCTATTACGATTGTTTACCATTGAACACAGTTAAAAAAAATTCTGAATTTATTATCTCTAGCAAATCTTCATTTGATATTGGCATATATTCACATATATTTGAATAACTCGAAAACACAATGATTTTTAAAATTCGATATCACTAAGAATAATGATTTATGAAATGATAAGCTTTTCTTTGATGTAAATATATGAATCATTTTTATTCTCTACTAAAGTTGTTCTCATCAATTACTCATTTCATATCAAATGTGAGACGTGTTCAAGATACAACGATAAAAAAAAGGCAACAATATTTCTTTTTGCTTATTCAAAACAGACAATAATTATTTCAAAAACAAATACATGTTCATCTCGATAAATACTTCAAAAATTAGTTATCTGGTATGTCTCGTGAGAGAGAAAGACAAACATGATTATCGATATATGCATCCAACATGTCACAAATCAAACCATATGATAGCCAAGTGTAAATTATGCATATAGAAGATTTATCTAACGAAGTTTGCTCTGTTCATCTAAAATATCACTTATAAAAAAAAATTTATGAAGTACATTACTTATGATTTATTATTTGGCCATTTTCAACGATTCATTATAAATTTTATAACGAAAGCGAAAGTTGAATTACATCTTACTTAGATTGTCTAATACGATTGATTCCATTAGTAATAAATACTAGAAAAGTTTTCAAAAATTTTATTGGGACAACACCAAAGATTCAGTTTTCATTCGATTGCTCGCAGTAACTTAAGCAGTCCTATTCAACATCATATTATTAATTACTCTCGAAAAATTCAATGCTTTACTACCTTTCACATTTGAACTTTACCATCACACTTGTAGTGACATCTGTGATTTTTTACAAAATATATCAACAATCACGGTGACATCACTCTTCAAGTTGTCTGACAATTCTATCGGCAGCTATTATATGTCTTTTATAGCTTTTTAGCGTTTGTCATTAATATATTTGCGTGATTACAAATATTGAACATAAATTCATAGAAAGATATAGCGTATCTAGACTATCAATGATTGAAACAATTTATTTCATGATATAGCTATACTTACACATGTTTGAATTTGAATATCAAAATATTTTCGATACTCAGCAAAGCCAACAACTTTCAGTATTAGTCTGTCTATTTAAACCATCATTTCAGATGAAACAACAATGGGATGCTAAAGTTCAATCTCGAGTATCTTGTTATTCTTGACAATAAAAATATAGAGAATATCTATATCCACCCACATCCTAATCATATGTTACTCTGAATATCTTTCTGTAAATTATTTTATGAAAATGGATAGATGGAAGATATTTATTAGATGATAAAATGAACAAAAGAACAACTATTGGCGTGGAGCAATAAAACAACAAGTGTTTGTGGCCCAAATTGGTTGATTATTGTGATCGTAGAAAACTGCATTACCATCATCCTGCAATGTCAAACGGCTACGCTTAGCGTTCTTAATAAAAGAAAAGAACAACAAAATGAAAAGCAAAAGATCTTTGATTCGATTTTACCTGTCTACGTGAATTTGAGGCCCAGCTAGCTCCATTGTTGCCATCGTAGATGACCAAGTTACCATCGTGCTGTACTGCTAAACGATGAGGGCCTTTTCTAAACGAAGCTGACGACCAGAGAGCGTTGGCGGGTACAGTATTGTCAGAAACATACAGCACAAGATTTCCATCAGTTTGCAGTACCAAATGGTAGGCACCATTTGGAGATGTTAGTGCTTCATTCTGTTCGAGTTGTTGACCTGT
The DNA here is from genome assembly GCA_022393335.1 of Macrotrachela quadricornifera. Taxonomy (NCBI): domain Eukaryota; kingdom Metazoa; phylum Rotifera; class Eurotatoria; order Philodinida; family Philodinidae; genus Macrotrachela; species Macrotrachela quadricornifera. Next base: position 472 of record JAJEKB010016463.1, on the reverse strand, counting down.
TCGAAGAGTATCTCGTGGAGCTAAGAAAAAAAAATCAAAATTTGATCATCTGATTACAGTTTCTCTACACTAATAATCTTGTGCGATCTAAAGAAAAGATCCACGAACATACCTTGAATACGCCAAGCAGCTAATGCTTTACTCATCTGTTCCAATTGGTTTCTCATACAACCAAACTGATCTCCTCCCAAATTCTTGTGTTGTCCTTGTCCGATCAAATGGGTCCAAAGAACAGCTACCTGAGCAAAATCTTCGGCATAGTTGGAATTAGCATAACCATCAGGTACGCACGAATCATTCTCTACAGCAGCATGCCAATCTTGTGATGCTGATGTACCACGATCTATAGAGTGTGCTGATTCATGTATGAATACAGAAATATGCATTTTTGGGTCGCAATAGTAAGAAACATCTCCACTCGATCCAGCTCCACCACATGTTCCTGCTGTGGATGAAATCATAGCTCTATTGT
>JAJEKB010016460.1:0-23566 GCA_022393335.1 Macrotrachela quadricornifera | reverse complement strand
AGTTTGTAGTTTTCTTGGACCTTTTGAAGAAGTGATTGAGGCTCTAAGCGAGGATCAAGTGCCCACGCTTCATCGAGTGATCCCATTCAGGCAATGCTTGATAAACAAATGCAAAGTAGAAGAAGATGATTCAAACGGTCTTACTCAACTAAAACTATTCTTAGGTATGGAAAATATCGAGTTAAATGTTTCTGAAGTTTGTCAATAAGAAGCATTTCAATTTTCTTTTATATGTTCATTTTCTTCACTATGTATTTTTATTACAACATATTAGAACGTCGTTTAAATAATGCTTGGCCAATAACAGACGAACATCGATTAGCAACTATTTTACACTCAAAACTAAAAAATTTTGAAAGTTTTTCTGATGAAAAACAAAACTCTGTCAATGTACTAAAATTAGAATTTGAAAAACATCAATCAATTATCTCTTCATCTTGTACGAATTCATTAACTTCTACACATGGTAATTTGCAATCCACTTTGTCAGCATCTACATCAAGCACGAAAAACAAAACGAATCTTTTAGCACAGTGTTTTGATGCTAAAGTTGAGGTAGTTTCTAAATGATCAAATCCATTTCAAGAAATAGTTGATTACTTAACTTCTGAACTCAATCAAAATTATTATGATGATAATTCTCAAGATATGGATGTATTATTATATTGGAAAGAGCATCAACAACCATTTCCTATTTTATCATCAATAGCTAAACAGATATTTTCAATACCAGCATCTAACACAGTTATCGAACGTCTCTTTTCAGCTTCAAAAAATATTGTAACTGAAAAACGAACACGGTTAGGCACCGAAAAGATCAATTAATTGTTATTTTTACAAAAGAATCTCGATACTTTAAAACAGCTTGTCAATAATATCAGTAGAAAAAAAAGCATATCTATGTCATCTCAAACCACAGCATCTTCTGAAGAATCTGCTTGCACGATTCCTAAACAACAATGTTTTGATATGGAAGTCAGTTTAACTGATTTAGATGATGCAGAGCTTTTTCTAAATTAAATAAGTTACTTTTTTCTGGTATTTATTAATGTGAACACTAGTATTGTTATAACTTTTTCTGAAACTTATGAAGTAAAAGTAGTATATATATATTTGTTATTTAACTTATGAAATAAACTTGGTGCTATGTAGAAGTAAGCATATGTGACTTTTTTACTGATATAACTCCGACATTAACTCCACAAAAATTTCTCCTTATCACTCCAACTCCGACTCCGACTCCGAAAAGTTTTATGTTTACAACTCCGACTTCGACTCCGACTCCGACTCCGACTCCGACTCCGACTCCGATGGAGTCGGAGTTTAGAGTCCAATACAGTACACTAATGGCTACACTCCAAACTCATGCGAACAAGGTTTATGAGAATCTTTGTTAAGTATCACTATTGATCTTAACAAGCAAATTTTAGTCTTTTACAGGTACAAAAAAATAATATACAGAGTAGTACAGAAGTCACTATACCGGAAAAAATTGAATATTTATATTACAGATCGTGTAAACGAGCTGATTTTTCTAACATGGAGAAAAGCATATTCACGCTCCAAATTCATATGAATACGGACAATGAGAAGCTTTTGTTAAGTATATTGTTTTTTTCTTTCTATTCGTGAAAAAGTAAAATTTGAGGATCGAGATTCATAGTGATACTTAACAAAGGTTCTCACAAACCTTGTTCGCATGGATTTGGAATAGTACCATGCCTCTATTCTTGGTAAAAAAATGAACCCTTTTGGTCGAGTCGTAGTGGATATATTCAAATCCTACTATCGACTCTAGCGACTTTCTGGACACCCTATAGAATCACACGACGTCTAGTGAGAATAAATGTGAAAAACACACATATGAGGTTGAGTAGGGGTGAACCATTTGACTTCATCGAAAACAGCTACACTTTTTTTAATTTAACATTAAATTTCGCCTAATATTAAATGCGAAGTAATATATATGGATAGTTCAACTATTTCTCTACTCTAATAAGGATAAAACATAATGTTGTTCGGGTGAAATGAGAAATGATATTGGATAATCTCTAGGTTGACCAAGAAAACTCTACGTTTCATCCAGAAGATAGCGGAAAAAACTTCTCCTCATACCTGATTGATCGAAGCGTAAGCCAAGGAAGTTTCATAAAGAGTTTTTCAATTAGTGTCCGGTTGTAACTTACTATTGCCGTAGTCGACCCAAGCCTTTTGAGGGACAGTCTTCCACTTTCTGCGAAGAACATCATGTTTTATTCCTTTATGTAATTGAGAAACAGTCTAGCTACGCAGACAGACAGTAGTGACTAGAAGGCCTGCCCATAGATGAAAACTATCTAAATAAGAATTGTTTGCTCTGAAACTTGTATTAAAGCAAGGACATAACGAGTCTTAACCATAGGTAAAGATTCGAGTTCTATACTCGTGTTGGGGCTGAGATATCAGGTTAACACCAGAAATTTGTTCGTATTGTGTTATCTCGGGTTAGGAAAGAAATACAATGCTGCTCGACCCATCATTGAAAATCTTCGCTCTTAGTCTCTCTGCGATATAATTTTCATTACAAATCGACGCCTCTTCGTTAAGTTGTGATCTATATACTGCTTACATACAGAATTGGCATATTGCAAGCGTCCCAGTATTCTATTCAAATCTCGAGCTAGGCTCAACCGTTCGACCTGAAAATTTTACTGTAGGCTGCATCAGTGTTAGCAAATCTATGCTAAAGTTTTCGGCACTATAAACTTCACAGAGATGGAAACTCATACGATTCTATACCTCTAAACTGTCAGTTCTGAGAAATTACTAGGGTACGACAAACCAAAATGATCTATCTGGTTGAGATAGATCTCTATCAGAAATAACTATTATACTATAAATATTACCTTTATTTTAACAAATCGAATAGTATCAGCATTTTATTCAAATATCACACAGCTTCACATTAAAAATATGAAGAAAGAATCTTTAGTGTCAACCTAACATCTCAGCTTCAGTAGAGAGACAGAAGTCGAGCTTTTGTCTTTGATCATGACTCGTCAAGTGCTCGGTTCAATACAAGTTCCAAAGCAAACAACCCTTCTATAGATAGTTTTCGCCTAGAAGCGGAACTTTTACCCACTACTGTATCACTTCACACCTAATAATACATGAAATTGAGTCTGAAGCTAAATAACCTAATCGACTAGCTTTAATAAATGGAATTGAAATACAAACCAGCCCTTTACTTGACCTTCTTGACTACCTACGAATTCCTGGATTCTGTGGTTTTTTTGACCTCTCTGGACCTCTTGGATTCTTTGGACCACTTCATTCCATGGTTTCTTCGGCATTCTCGGCCTACTTGGATTCCCTACATTCTTAAGAGTCCTCCAGTTCCTTAAATACTTAAGACTCCATGGATTCTTTGGTCTCCTTGCGTTCTGCGGACGCTTTAGATTCCATGGGTGCTACGGATTCCTTGCGCTCTTTGGCCTTGTTCGATTCCTTGGGTTCTCATGACTCCTTAGACTCTTAGGGTTGTTCGAATTTCTTGGACTCGTTGCATTCCTCGGGCTCTGCGAACTTCTTGGGTTCTCCAGATTGCTTCGATTCTGAATAGATCTTGGATACCGCAGATTACATGGACTCCTTAGCACAGTGGGCAACCAGGCGGACATGACCGATAGTTCTATTTTCCAAAGTTCAAATATTGGAATGAATACGTCTATGGTCAGTCTATCTTACCCTAAAACTAAATTTCCAGAAATCAAGCCATACCCCTAAAAATGCCCATTCTCAAAAATTGTTCATAAATCGATAATTATACGGAAACCATTCTTTTTCTGAACTTATCAAAACATTTTAAAAAGAAAAAACTATCTGAAACGAACGATTGACACATAAGCTATATTGCATGAAAAAATTATTTCGATTGAACCAAAAATGGGATCGAAAAAAAAATATTATTGAACCCATACTACGTCAAAAAACAGGTCAGACGGTATTTTGTGAACGCTACAAAGAATTTTCGCCCGATTGAGCTCAAATTTTTACCATCCATTCTTCTTTGGGTGATTTATCATTGACCATAGCGCAATGTTGCATCAGTGAACACAGGCCGAGCTAGGGGCCTCACAAAAAACCCAAGTTTCTGCCCAGGAATGGCTAATTTTGAGAAAAAGAGAACATTTTGACACAAAACGAATGTGATATTCGGAATCAGCTCACGAAACTGCATCAAATCATATACAACAAGTAGTATTTCTCAAAAAAAAAGTTGGTTCCTGGGCCCGACAAACTTTTGAAAAACACTCTTTCCGTATTTTTTAAACGCTACAAAGAGTTTAAGTGCGATCGATCTCAAACTTTCAGTAATTATTCTTCTATGTCTGATTCATCGTTGGCCATAGCGCAAATTCGCGGTGATGAGTTTAACCGGTGTTACGAGTCTCCTAAAAAATGAGGTTTTTGCCCCCGAATCCCTATTTTTTAAAACAAGGCATCATTTTGGTACAAAACTAAGGTGATATTCGGAACCAGCTCGTCGAGCTGCGTCGAACCATATATAGTAAAAGCAGTTTTTCTGAAAACATTTTTTGACCTTTATGCAGAGAAAGCTTAGAAAACAAGTCATCTATGTGTTTTTTTCCTTAAATAAGCGTCTTAGCGAAAAACCAAGGTGATATTCGGAATCAGCACGTAAAGCCGCATCGAATGATATACAAAACGATATATTTTCTAACAAAAAATTTTTTTCGAGAAATGTGGCTGAGGTTCCCCACAGGCTTTTTTGAGCAAAAAATGGTTTATTTTGTTTAGGATGATATTCTAAGTGATGTATGACCACTTCTAAGCTATACAAATCCATTTTCAAGCAAAAAAAGTTACATGTCCGCCTGGTATGCGAAAGTTGCCCACTGTGCTCTTTGGACTCATTAAGTTCTGCAGACACCTTGGACTCGTTAAGTTTGGTGGACTCCTTGGAATCGTTGGGTTTTGCAGACTCCTCGGACTCGTTGGGTTCTGAGAACTCTTTGGACTCCTTCGACTCGTAGGATTTCTTGGGTTCTGCGTACTCCTCGGCCTCATTCGGTTCCGTAGACTCCCTGAAATCGTTGGGTTTGATGGACTACTTGGACTCCTTGGGTTCTGCAGCTGCTGGGACTCCTCGGATTCTGCAAACTACTTAGACTTATTGGATTCTTTGAGTTCTGCGGACTCCTTGGACTCGTTGCGTTCTGCGTACTGCTTCGACTTGTAGGATTCCTTGGATGTTACGGACTTCTTGGATTGCGTTGTTTCTTTGTCTTCCTAGGGCTTCTTAGGCACCCTCGAATCTATGAACTCCTTGAATCTTCGGAGATTCTTCGGACTCCTTCCGTATGAAATAATCAATTTTAAAGAGTTTTTGGATTTCTTAGATTCTTAAAAGGTTCAAAATGCGCGGCAGTCGGGCAAGTCTTATGAAGAAAGAGAAAGGTTTGGAACAGATATTTTTTTGTCGAATCTCTAAAGAAATTGCTTTTTTTGGGAAGTTATCGAAGACAACAGCTGTTTTCATGAAGAAGATGACTGTCTTACTAAATAAGTCACGGATGATGATAATGTTGGTGGAGGTGGATTTTTTACGAGATAAAGATTTATAAAATTAACGTTTGTAATATAAATACAACGAATATCAAAGTAATGGCGTGATTTTTTTATGTATGTTTCATAGTCACATGTGCGGTTACGTTACAAAGGTAGGTAGGATAAGTGTGCATTATCATAATAAGAAGAATATTCATCCTTGAATTATTTATTTTTTGCATCGTCATTCACGCATGAAAAGCAAAGGTATAAGAAACAGTGTTTGATGTGCATATTTCAGTATTGTGTTTTATTTTCTAGCAAACGCGCCTCAAACAACCATTATTACAAACGATTGCAGGTAAGACTCTTTTAACACACGATTTAATCGGATTTGGAAAAAAATAGTGGATGTAATTTTCACATTAAGATTTTTTAGGCTCCCGATTACGGACATCTTTCCTCCGTTACAGACACTCTTGTCCACAGACATCTTCCCTTCCATTACAGAACCCCTTCACAAACACCCTCCTTACAGATATCCTTTTCTTACAGATACGTCCGCTTACAGACCTGCTCCCATTGCAGATAGGTCCCCCATTACAGACACGTCTATTACAAACACCTTTTCCTTGCAGCAGACGCGATTTAATAAATGATTCCTATGGTTTACCATCGTTTTGTTTCATCCTGTAGCTTTGCTGCAAAAATATATCTATCAATATAGAGTAATAACATTATAAAAATTTTACAGTGACACAGCTTCTAGCTTATATGAATATGCGAGTTCCACATTTTAGCCGTAAAAGGATTGCAGTGACAAGTTTTTTTCATGCATTAAATTTTCTTTTACATTTAAATTATAACAGATTTAATACAACTGTAGTTTATATCGATCGCATTCTCTGATTCATTCAAATAAAAATTAAATTGAATTAAATTATTGTATTTTTTTCTGTTGGAGTTTATATAAAATATATATCCTATTAAAAGAACTACTTTTGTATATATACTGTGTATTATGAGGTCCATACGGTAGCGATTTTTGTTCCCTTTTCAGAACTATTGATCAATAGTTTCTCTCCTATTTAAGTCCTATCGCACTGTAGCTCCTCTCCCTTTCGCCGACTATTTTGATCCACTTCCACTTTTACTTTGGAAACTATTGCGAGTTGGTTCTTCTCATTTTTAAGCACTATTTATATCTGATTCTCAATAAATGCAAAAACCCAACACTAATATCATCAAAAAAACTAAAAAAGAAAGTGCTGCGGATAAATTTTTGTATGGTTTTTAGCATTAAAAGTTTTGCGTCAATTATCCCTTTACCTTACTAGAAACTTGGACGTAAGATCTTAAATAGATTGTAGCATCTAAAATTCTATCATCATGTTTCTGGGAAGATATGGGAGCAATGGAAGTGAGATTTGCAATGCTAAAAACCACATAATTTACCTTCATATTTCTGAAAATGTATAGATGTATAGAGGGTAAAATTTTACGTCAATATTTTTGAAAAGGTATATGGATAATGAGAATAACATTTTGTATGAATTTTGGCGTAAAAAATTTTACTCTCAGTATTTTCATACCTTCCCAGAAACATGACGGTAAAATATTAGATATTAAAAATGTATGTAAAATTTTTTGTCCGTGTATTTGAGAAGATATCAGAATACTTTCCAGGACGAATAATCCGAAGCTTCAATCCCATCGGATCCGACGATCTTCAACGGTCAGATTCGATAGTTGGGAGATGCTGGAAACTACAGGATCCGATAGGATCCTATTAGGTTTCTATAGCTAACTCAGATGTTACATGCATCACACACACACACACCATATTCCTCAGTTTTTTATTTTGTGATATGTTATTCCCTCTACTGAAAGGAGGGTATACGCCGAGTGAGTTAGTTGCGTTCGTTCGCGCATTATTGGCATTCATTTTTCTATTATTATATATATTATTATATAGGGATTGACCTAAAGATAATCGGGATCGCGGAATCCAAATCTGATGTTGTTGTTTATGTGAATGATTGTTCCTGGTCTACTTTTAAGTCCCGCTTCCCTCCCCACCCCCGAAAAAATTCATTGCTTTTTTGAAAACTTAACCAAAGTTTATCGATGGTGAGATATACGAATTTGAGATTATTTCGTCCTAATGCATTGTCCTTCGCTGTTTTTTGTCCTTACCTTTCGAAAAGAAATGTTTGCGTATCCAAGTCGATCGTTACAAACTTCATGAACAGGTGTTTTGTTCCGTAAATAATCGTATTTTTCTGTTTATGGTCGTGAAGATATACGATCGTAACACGGTTTCATGTAAATCTTTGTATTGCTCTGTATACAATCGCCTAAGATCATGCTTGTTTGACCTAGGGACTTCTTTGTTTCAAATCTTGATCAAAGATAAAATCGTATGGTGTTCGTGATGGTGATGTGTATCTTCAGATCCGTTTAGGAGTTTGAAGTTTAAGGTTTACGAATGGTTGCCTTACGGAAACTATAATACAGTAAGCGGAAGGAGAAGTATGAATGTGAGATCATTTTTGATTAAACGTCTTTGCGTTCTCGACTACTGCATGTTATATCCTTCGTCAGACTTTTAGCAGAAATATGCGGGCAATATATGAATAACTGGTTGCGATCTCACTGTTGCATCTTTATAGACATCAGCTATATAAAAAAAACATCAGAAATAGGTAAAGAACTGTGCTAGACGAATAAGTTCCATTCTCAGCGACTCATGAAACGATATTTCATCCTTTAAATTTCTTTTTGAGAGTTGTATTGGTAGAAAGTCATTATTACTGGAGAGAGAATGAAATGGAACCCATTTATTCGCTTCGAAAGTAAACCAGAAGTGAAGAACACAATGAAGGCTTCAACAGAAACGGCTAGTCGTGAGTGACAGACCGTAGGGAGGCCGACGAACGATTAGACGTTAATTTGATAAATTACTTTACAATATACAGGATGATTCATAAATAACTGTGTGATAAGAAACTTGAATATCTCTATTACAGCTCGAGCAAGCGAGCTGATTTTTTTTATCAACGATAGAGATGCATCCAAAGTTTATATCTGTAAAGACGGGTCTGGGAGATTCTTTCTTAAGTATCACTATTGACCTTAATAAGAAAAATTTATTTTTTCACAGTTAGAAAATAAAGTCACTTTGCCGAAAAAAATTGAATATCTCCGCTACAGCTCAAGCTAACGAGCTGATACTTTTATCAATGATAGAGGCATATTCAAGCTTTATATTCATAAAGACATGCCTAGAGAGATCCTTCGTTAAGTACATTGTTTTCTGCCCTATCTGTGAAATAGTAAAATTATTTTTTTGAGGTCATTAGTAGTACTTTATAAAGGCTATCTCTAATCTTGTCCGTATGAATTTAAAATGTGAGCATACTTATATTATTGGTAAAAAAATCAGTCCTTCTGCTCGAGCCGCAGCGAAGATATTTAGTTTTTTCTTGGTAACATGACTTTTGGGCCATATACAATGTGATTCAAAAGTCTGTTTGCCAAAATAAAAATTGAATATCTCCGCTACAGCTCGAGCAAACGAGTTGATTTTTTTACCAATAACAGAGGCATGTTCAAGCTTCATATCCATACAGACATGTCTAGAGAGATCTTCTGTTAAATGTACTGTTAGTTTTTCTATCTGCGTAGGAGTAAAATTTTTCTTGTAGGGGTCAATAGTGGTACTTAACAAAGGGTCGCTCTAGACATGTCTTTATAGATATAAACCTTGAACATGCCTCTATCATTCATAAAAAAATCAGCTCATTTGCGCGAGTCTTAATGAAAATATTTGGATTTCTTATTGGGGTATTACTTATGAAACACCCTGTATTTTACATTTTTATTTCCTAGTGATGTTGTGATAAATGTTTTATCTTCAGCATATATTTCGTGATGTTAAAACGATTGAATTTATTTTTCTCGTTTCTCTCGTCCTTTGACATATATCAGATAATAGTGGAGCGGCAAGACGTTGTTATTGGTAGAAGAATTTCTTATTGATTTTCATGTTCCATTTCCCTATCATATGAGATAAGTAAAAGAACGAAAAAGAGAAGAAAAACAAATTCAACCTTTTTAACATTATGAAACGTCACAAGGAAATAAATATTTAAAGTATATTATTTGATTATTTATTATCTAATTAAATAAAAAACTCTATTTGTAGTTATAGTTTTATCAAAATATTAAAATTTCAATATCTTAAAACGAAAATTAAGATTATTCATTTGATTTTATTCTTACTATTCGATTATTAGTTTTATGTTAAATTCTAACAAGTATATTCTTAATAAATAAATAATTACATCTGATATTGAACAAGAAAGAGAAAAAAAATGAATAGTTTTATAAATTAATTAATTATGACCTTCCTTTTCACACGGATATTATCGGATCCGATGGAATTCCAGCTCTCGGATAACGACGGATCCTGATGTTGAAGATCGCCGGAATCCGACTGTTGAAATTCCTGTCGAATCCGATCGCATCCGATCGCTGGAAAATGTCGGATTTTTATAGATCCGATGGGATCCCATAAGGAACTTTCGATCTGAATTGAAGTAAAATTTTTCTTACACTGCCCCCATACTTTCTCAGAAGTAAGGAGAATAAAATTTTCTAAAGATTTTAGCATCGAAAATTTTACCCACATTATCTCCATAGCTTCCCAGAAAGACGGAATAAAATTCGTATAGATTTTAGCATTAAACATTTTATTCCTAGGAAGGGATCTGCAAAATGGTCTCGGTCATAGCGTATATATCCATTGAGGAAAGAAAATTTTCTCAACAGAAAATAAAAGTCCATTGATACAAAAAAATCAACTTTTCCGATCATTTATATACATCTAACTATCGCAAATGATGCACCTGTAACTGAATGATTTTGTCATACATGTAAATCACTCAAATTCAAGAAAGGCAACACAGGACCGTAATGATCTGTTTAATAGAGTATTCAGAAAAGCATGTTATAAAGCCATGTTTCTAAAGAGAACATCCATGTACTAAGCACAGCAAATATATACTAGAACTAATCGTATAGACAGCAATTCTGTGCGTCCGTCTCTCGACTTGACTTATTTCTGTTACTAGTCGTAATGGACTAACTTTATATAGAAAGGAACAGAGAAATACAAAGAGATATATTGTGTAAGAAAGATACAAAGAGAAAGAGATTATATGAGAAAATAACACGGACAAACAGATAACACGTTGCGGGAATAAGGAGAGCGAATGCCGATAAAACAGGCAATTATCATTTTGTTTCAAATTCTATGAACCTTGCCATGACGAATTAATATAATCTTTGACATATGAAATTTTAACAAATTGATCATAGAGAAACGAATAAGAGTGAGGAAGGGAAACATTGAACGAAAGAGAGAGAGAGAGGAGAGAAACAATCTTGAGTTTCAGAGGAAGGAAAAAAGGAAGAGAACATGTAACGTTCACCAAATGCTAAGAAATATCATAGAAAAGGACGTCTGCCACTGAATGCTAACATCGTTAGTCTCTTCGTGTACTGGTGATATAGATTTTGGTACAGTCAGCTCTCGAAAAGAATAATTCACTAAAATAGAGAAATATTAGTTACTAAAATATATAAATGATGTAAGACAAGACATATTAACTCTCATATTTACGAAATGGACTTTAGAAAAAATGGTCATTTTATGAACCTTTACTACTGTTGTCTCGGATAGAGTATAAAAAATTGCAAGGAGATCGTCATGCCTCCTTCATAATGCATAACTTAAAGATGAATATCATGTTAATAATAGAATATAATTTTTATATAAACTACCATGAAGAAATAGAATAATTTAATCCAGTTTTAATTTACTACATTACAAAAAGTAAATAAATTAAGATTTAAATCAAATTAAGGACAACTATAAGTTATTGATATAGGAACAAGATATATGTAGATTTGTCAAAGAAGAGTTTTTCTAATTAATGGTATTGAAATAATTATATTCTCATGTGTATTATTGAGATGTTATCATCTACTGACATATTAATGGGACACAATAAAACTTCATAACAACAACATTATTAATTAAAAAAGTTCTTCCTCTCCAAACCTATGTACATTCTGATCTGGAATCTAAAACCGGTGTAGAGTTTATTCTCATCAATTTTATATTAATAATTTAAAATTGATGAGAAAATGACAATCATAATTCTGTCTAGTGATATTAATTTACAATATACAATAAAACACAACTATTAACTTGTTTTTTAATATCTCATATTTTATTTTATAATTGTAGTTCAATTGCATCTTTGTACAAAAACATGCCAAGAACCATTGGTGAAGTATCAGGAAACTATCTTGAAGCACCAAATCTTGCTGCTCCAAGACGGTAAGTAATATCTGTTTAGTCATAAAAAAACCGTAAAAAAAAACTAAAAATTTTCATATTTGACTATAAACTTGATTTTTGTGTTAAAATTATAATTTCATCTAAATATTTTCGTCCTAGTCATTATTTTTCTCTACATGAACTCATTGAAATCTAATGAGAGCCGATAAAACTTTCAAATTCTATTTTAAATTAATTGAGACTTCACCGATACTAATAGAATAATATGAAATTAGGCATAAATTTAAATAAGACTAACTTATTATGTTAAGATGTAAATGTCACAGGCAAAATTGAACTTTAGGCAAAATTAAACTTAGGCAAAATTAGTTTTCAGTTAGGCGCGACTTTTTCAATAAATTCAAACTTTTGTTATTAAAAAAAAAATAATCATTTCTTTAAATAAATTGATGGAATAATAATTTTTAATAGTTCAATTAGAAGTGTACACCAACAATAAACATGATTTCGGTTTTTCAAAATTTAAACCGAGCAGAGTCCAAGAAAAGTATTTTTTAAGACTCTATTAGAGACTAGTAAAATAACCTACTTTTTGTCAACTTGCTCGTATAATTTGAAAAGATTATCTCGTAAACTTTATAAATCAAAAATACTCCACTTCTGAAGACCTCTCCATAATATGGGCCTGCCAAAGGAGTAACGTCATACATACAATGATAATTCTTCGGAACTTATTAAACTAATCGAGAAGTTGTAGTTTTGGTCGATATATTTAATCGAAAGTATGGTAACTTTTTATGTGTCACAGACATGAGAATTCAGTTGAGATTGATATCTTCCAAATATTAAAAAAAAAATTATATTATGAATACAATTCTATAAATAATTTGAAATAATTCTTTTAGACAGAAATTCATAAACATAGTTCAGTTAGACACAATACATAAAACATCTCCATGTGTAGATTTCTTTCGATATAATTCAATAATATATAATCTTTCACAAAGATTAAGTTTAGAGTCTAATTTAAAACTGATTGAAAATAATTATATAATTTCTTTTCCTTTTTTTTCCCAACCTCTGCTCTAGCTGCATGATAGAAGTTCTGTTATAAAAGCTAGTTTGAATCAGATTGAGAACATTTCTGCAGTATCTGCTCGTCTATCAACCACCTACTCTGGACAAATCATAAAGATTCGGTTATACAAGCTAATCTGAAATAAACTGAGAATAAATCTACAAATTTTCATCCTTTTTCAACCACCTGTTCGAGACAAGTTTTAAAACTTAAGTTATAACAACTATTTCGAAACAGAATGAAATAATTGTAGAATTTCTCAGTTCTTTCTAACCTGCCATGTGATGAAAAAGAAATAAATTGTACTAACATATGAAGCCATGTACGATGTGTAGGACCATATTTATGTTGAACCCACTTTGGAAGACATGACAAACGTTTATATAGTTTATCGTCCGATTATGGTTGTTAAAATAAACAGCTATTACGACCAACCATAAAAATCCATCCTTCTTCTCCTTTTTTTTGGTCGGGAGAGTTTAATGACAAACCCTCACGCACGCTGCATCTTCTTAAATACAAGTCAATTTTAATAGAAAAAGCTAGCGAACTCTACATCTTCCTAAATATAAGTGAATTTCAATGGAAGAAAGCTAGCGAACTCTACATCTTCCAAAATACAAATCAATATTAATAGAATAAAACTAGCGAACTCTACATCTTCCTAAATTTCATTCGATTTCTATTGCATACAACTTGCGAACTCTACATCTTCCAAAATACAAATCAATATTAATAGAAAAAAGTTAGCGAACTCTACATCTTCCTAAAGTTCATTCGATTTTTATTGAACACAACTTGCGAACTCTTTATCTTCTTAAATACAAATCAATATCAATTGAATAAAATCTACTTCAAATATTCACATATAAATTCCATTTTAAAATCTGTTAAATCTTAAACATAAACTAAAAATTTAAATAGCTCTTCGTTTTATTTTGATTCAAAACTAAACTGAATATGATACAAAATTTAAAATCTAAGTTTAATTCTGCCTAAATCCTAATTTTGCCTGACACATAAATATAACTAAAAAATTTTATTCGAATAGATTCATAATTAATAATTAAATTCGAAAAACATATTACATTTAGTCCGGAAACTTTTCCATTCATACAGATAATATGATCTATAAACCTGTATATTCTAATAGTCTTAATACAGAAGAATAAATTAAGATTTAGCAAACGCAAATAATTTCCTATATTGAATTCTAAATTCTACTGAGATAAATATTAAAAAATGATTTTCAATATAAAATAAATCATTTATAGATTCTACTCATATAAACATAATGAAATAACTTTAAATATAATAAATGAGTAACATATTGTAGTTAATTATAAATTATTCTCATATAAACATAGTCAAACAAATTTACGTGTTAGAATTGGAAATAATTCTATATTTTATTTATATAAACAGAGTAGAATGAATTAAGATATTATAAATAGAGATGCTTTATTTAATTCAATAATAGATTTAACTCTTAGATATATAATTGAAAGTTCCATTTTTCACCAATCCTTTTCAAGTTTAAGAAGATATCTGAAGACCTTAAAGGATTTCAAAGCGGAAAGTTTTTTAACTAGAAATTTAAAAAAAACTTATTCTACAATTAAACGTTGATTATCCTATGATTTTCATCAGAAAGATTTATCATTCGAAAATTTAAGAAAAAAAGTTAAGATTTTTTTATGAAACAGTAGACTATTGTACAATTTTAGAGAAAGATATAATTATTCAATACCTAAATATGTTTAGAAGCTTTTTCTTAAATACTGATTTACAAAGACTATTCCTATTTTTTACTAACTTCTATTCATCCATTCAATCAGTTTAATCTAAGAAGAACTAGGGATGCAAACATGATACTCTTGAACTGCTTAACCACTTCACCGAAAATTGGCCTAAACTCGACATGACACTTACCCTTTGCTCAAAGTAAAACACATTATTATTGTACTTTAGAAAATTCAGAATGAAATTAAATGAAATAAATATATTAATAATGATATTCGACGTAATTATTCTTGATTTCGTTGATAACTTCTACGAATTTCAAAGTTTTGTTAAACAAAAAACTATTTCTCGAACAAAAGTTTGACGTTCATAAAGGTTGACAATGAAATCAAAAATAATTCTCTCAGATTTCATTATCAATACATTTATTTCATATAACTCCACTCTGAATTTTCTAAAGTACAATGATAAAATGTTTTACTTTGAACAAAGGGAAAGTGTTATATCGAGTTTAGACCGGTTTTCGGCATACGGTTTCCAATGGAACGGTTATCAATTCAAGGCGGTCTTTATCATCGTTGCATCCCTAATATTGCCAACATTTTTTCTATTTTTACAGAACTCCACAAATGATACATACTCTCTTATTTCTTCCTTTTATCCTATTATGAGTTTTTTTCTTTACGACAGTGCTGGTCAAAAGTCTAATCCCACTTTTTTCTTTCAAATTGTATATTTAAAATTGCGGAAAAATAATTTTATTTTATTATATCTTTGTATGGTACAGATAGAATATTACATAAATGCAAGTAGCGTGGATCGAGGCGATCCACTATATCCCTTGACTGTAGGATCGGACTAATATCCTGCCGACAAGTACATTCATTTTAGAGATTAAGATTACAGCTAAAGGCAACGCGATAGCTCTCGATAATAACGAGTACCCACGATACATAGTAGTTGAGGACCTATGGGTACCTCCAATATATAGTACTTGAGGACCTGGCCGTAGTAGACTACTTGAGCATGTGTGAGTCCTAGCAAAGATCTATTCTGATTGAGAGAAAAAATTGACCAATACGAGGTGCGGACAAACACATAAACACATAAACAAACAAACACATAAATACAAACACACATAAACACACAAACACATAAACACATAAACACGTAAACACATAAACAAACAAACACATAAACACAAACACACAAACACAACGTCAATTTCGGGATTGAGACCCTGACTACAGTCAAGGGAATATTTGTTTATTCCAAAAAACTCTTGATTGTACAATACAATAAAAGCAAATAAACTTTAATGGTAAAAAAAAAAAATGATTGAAAAAACTACAAAATGGTGTTAATATCATAAAAATGCTTTCATGATTAGTCAATCACAAAAAAAGCAGAGTACACAGAAAAACTTTCATTTTCTCAAAAATGTAGACCTTGTCTCGATGATCATTTTTATAAAAAAAAATATTTTAGACTTCATTGAGAAATAGTATTGTTATCATTGAAATGTAAAATACTCTGAAATACCGATTATCCCAAAATGCTTGCAATATAATGCATATTATGAATATCTTTTCAAATAAAAAATAAAATCCTGATTTTTCTTTCAAAATATGTGCCGTCAAAAGTTTTGAGAAAATGGTAAAAACAAATTCTTATTGACGTGCTCTGATATATTCATATTCGAAATGAAAAAAAAATACGCGATGGCGCTAGTTTTCATCATATTTAATGTAATAAAACTGGTAGTAGGGGTGGAATATTTAATTTACTTTGTAGTTACGTAACTACCATTTTTATATAGTCACTGCAGGACGGTGACTATCATGGGGTACCCTTCAGCCCTCAACTACTATACAATAAGAGTGCCATTGGATCTTCATCTACTATACTATGAGAGTACCGTTAGGTTCCCAATTTAGTGATGGCACCATATATTTACTTTACTAATAACTAAGTACCTATCGTAAAATGCTGATCGATGCGTCCGCTTTTCTATTAGTCGGAAAACGGCCCAATCAGCTAGCAGTATATTGTAACTTGCTTATTTCACGGACAACCATCGGAAATTCTATGAAGTCTTTTGTAGAGCACCCTTAATAACCTCAAATTAGCCCGAATAATCCTATGGTACGTTCTTATCTTGATGGAGAAAAAACGCCTCGAAATCTGATTGACTGTTGCAAAATATTTTCAGCCAATCAGATTTCGAGGCGTTTTTTCACCATCAAGATATGGGCGCATCATCGAGTTGTTCAGGTCAATTTGAGGCTATCAAGGATGCTCTATAAAACTTCTCATAGAATCTTCTACAGTTACCCATGAAATAAGCAAGTTTCAATTTGCTGCCATCTGATTGACCTGTTTTTCGACTAATATAAAAGCGGATGTAGCGATCAGTAATTTACGATAGGTACTTAGTTAATAGTAAAGTAAATATATGGTGCCATCCCTAAGTTAAGGACCTAAGGGTACTCCTGTAGTATATCAGTTCAGAATCTAAGGATACCTCATAATAGTTATCGTCTTTCAGTGACTATATAAATATGGTAGTTACATAGTTACTAGTAAAGTAAAGGTAAAATGCCAGCCATAACTGGCAGGAAAACTTTTATATTTTGCATGTACCTGACTTTTAAGAAATGACAGAGTTTCGTTTTTTTTTAAAACCACGCCATCGAAAGATCTATGAAATTTCACAAAAAATCCTATTGTAAAATAAAAAATGTCTTCTAAATATTTCTCGCATAGTTTTATAGTTTTTTTTCAATCATTTATATTTTCGTTATGTTAGCAGAATGAATGAAAAAAATTGAAAAGAAAAAATGTCGAAAATATCGATTCTGTAAATATTGAAAGGTAGAAATAATTAAAATAAAAGTAGACTGAATTAAGAATCTTTTACATTTTCATTCTTATCTTCATGTAACATCTATTGTTTCCGATATTTTCATTTTTGACATATTTATATATTGCTTCTTTTCTATCATATCATTAAAAAGATAATCACGCTTCTCCTAATGTTGAATTAAATATGACAATTTTGTTCTTGTCCTTCATTCCTATGTAAAATAAACTTGTTTTTATTTCTTCTTGTTAAGTTCTAGAGAGAGAAACTATTGTATACTTACTGCATATGACGAAATACTTTCGAATGAGTACAATTTCTTTTTACTTGCACATACAGAAAAAAAAACCCATTTCTTTGTTTAATGTTAAAATTGTTACACTCATTTTTTTATATCGTTATTTAATAACAGAGATGACTGTTATTTTGTTGTTCGTTCAAATATAAGTATATCCTTCTAGCAAACGATCGGAAGAACTTGAGGTAAAGATTAATGATGACGATTTACTGAAAAAAAAATCACCGTCTTATAGAAGTACATGCGAACAAAGGTGACAGTGAACTATGAACAAATAGAATTATAAAGAAAAACTAATATAAATAGAGAAAATGATGAAACGAGAACTATGTGAAAGATAATGATATATCAACAATTCTTTTTGGAGTACAAAGAATAAATGATACAAAATGAGAGAACAGAAAAATAATGTATGATGATATCTAGTCCCAACATCGAGTGTAAAAGTACAGAACGGTTTTCTTATTACTTCTGCTAATTAATAATATATAAATATAATCTTATTTTTCCTAGGGGGAAAAAGCGGATCCTGGATCCTGGTGGATCCTATTGGATTCTGGTGGATCCTATTAAATCCTGGTGGATCCTATTGGATTCTGGTGGATCCTATTGGATTCTGATGGATTCTAATGGAGCCTGTGGATCCTGGGATCCACCAGGATCCGCTTTTTCCCCCTTGTATTTTTCCATGCAATTGACATATAGAAGAATATTATTTCATTATTTTTATTTCATATACACAAATAAGTTCTATTTTTAATCAACATAATGCAGAATATTTTTTTCAATAGATGGATAAATTGTGCTTTGTATTCTATCATTTAATATATAAAGTCGTAAACAATAAAAATGAATTATACCTTGGATAAAACTCTCTTAATTATGTATAATACGAAACGAAAATTTTTCTAACTGTCATCTTTTTCGTCTTTAAATAAATCGAGTTTACTTAACAAAAATATTTAATTATTCAGATTCTAACACAGAGTTGGCCAACTTAAATTCCAAAAACGTTCAACTTAACTCAATTCGATTCAATTTTTGAATTGAATTGAAAATTTTTCTAAAATGAATCAAATTAAATTAATTTCATTTTGTTATCTGACGAGGGAACCACCCGAGGTGATAAAAAGCTTTTTGGTCGAGGATATGATGGTTAGATAGGGCATAGCTAGGAGTGGTATACCCTAAGTTAGTTCGGGCCCAAGTTGAGATCTAGTTGAGAGATCGACTTTTTACTCAAATTTGCCTATAGGGCCCCATCTTCCCCATAAAATCAAATTTTTGAATTTTCGGGTGATACTTTGCCCACATCAAGACCTCAGCCAGAGTAGTTCATTCACAAAGTTTTAGAATTTTTGGACTAAGCATTCTCGAGATATAATGTTTTCAAAATATCCGTGCATACAACAATATGTATAAAAAATGTGTTTATGCTAACAGACTCATATCTCGGGAATGCTTAGTCCAAAAATTCTGAAACTTTGTGGATGAACTACTCTGACTGAGGTCTTGATATGGGCAAAGTATCACCCGAAAATTCAAAACTTTGATTTTATGGGGAAGATGGGGTCCTATAGGCAAATTTGAGTAAAAAGTCGATATCTCAACCAGATCTCAACTTGGGCCCGAACTAACTTAGGGTATACCACTCCTAGCTATGCCCTATCTAACCATCATATCCTCGACCGAAAAGCTTTTTATCACCTCGGGAGGTTCCCTCGTGAGTTGTCCAATTCTGTTCTGGTGAAAAATAAAATAAATATTTTCCAAATCTTTATTGACAAAAATCCTAATTAGCAATTTATATAAATAAAATGTGTGCGTGATATGAATGATTAACTATACATTATGCTTTCATGAATTTTCTCTTGAAGATTTATTATTTTACTCTTTCTTTTACAATATGTGCGATATGAATTCATTTAGATAAATTGAAATTTCAAAAAAAAACGAAATCTTTTATTTGATTTAATTGTAAATTTAATATTTCTACATTTTCATTAAAATGTGAATAATTTACAATGAAAAAAATCTGTTTTAGAAATAACTAAAACTTCTCATTTATCAAACTAATCTATTTATATAAATGAAAGAATATATTTTAAATATAATATTCGACATATTCTGCATAATCACTTCCATTGTCTACATAGATTGACTCGAAGAGTTTTTTTGTGTATGTCAATCATATGATTTAAGACATATACTCATTAATAATTTGTTCATAGTTATTTTATATATATGACAGTATCATGATTCGAATAGATCAGTTTTTTTTATGAATTTAGATTGAATAATGAAATCATTGAAATTTAGTCAATTTGTTTTTCTTGAAAATTATTTAATATAATCGAGAATTATTTTTTAATAGTATTATCACTACACATGATCTCGAATTTCTCCTTCGTTCGAAAATCTATTTATCTAATTTACATTAAAATATTTTTTTCGTGATACACTAACTCAAATTATATAATTTCCCTCACCCTCAAGAATTCGATTAGTCAAGTTGAATTAATGAATTTTTTTCGAGATGATCTCCTACTGTATTTTACTATTTAAAAAAATTGTTTAGTATAATTTGACGTTTTGAACTTGTTTGAGAAATAATATAATTTAATAGATAATTTTCTTTTAATGCATTTTTAGCTCACTTATAGTTTATCGATGTTAATGATTTATCTTTTATCTATTATTCATTTAGATTTTGTAAGTTTGTTTTTTACGAATGTTCAAATAAGTGTGGGTTATTATTGTGTTATACATCTAGTATTCTGCAATGAATAGATCGGTTGTTCTTTGGAATAGTCACATCTATGAGTTCTATATTTAATTAAAATTTTTCCCAACAATAATTTTGAAAATTAATCGTGAAACTTTATTTACGTAAATATATTTCATAGATTATCCTCTAGAAAGATTTTCACAAATTCTAGAATATGATCTATTCAAAATATTCTTCTAATATTTTGTATAATGATTGGAAAAATATTATTTTTATGTAAAATTTCTATCTTAGAAATCCAAAGTTTGAAAATTGTAAAATTATTTATATAAATTCTTCTATGTAAAAATAAAAAATGGAACTGTAGAATCTTGCTATGATATTTCAGATGAAAAATTTTTCATTTAATCAGTTCTTCTGCAATAGACTTTTGTTGGTCAATAATTATCTTAAGATATTTGTTAGAGAACATTATAGACTATACAATGATATAATAATATAAGAAAATCATAGACTAAAATTTGTAGGAGATAAAAAAATAAAAGATATGTAAAAAAAACATATGATGTCGATTTGATTAATTTTTTTAGTTTAGTTATTTTACAAATATAACAAATAATGTGTAAAAGAAAATAAGATATCTAACAGAGATGTTCATCGCGGCTGAGAGTCTGCCGCTGCCGCGCCGCGACGTGACACTAAAAAAGCTTGTCGATCCCGCGATGGTATTTTTAAAAATCTCTCGATTTTTAATGCTGTGAATGATTTAAACTAGAGCTACTGTCACTAATCGCGCAGGTTCGTCTAGTCTTATAGTGCAGCAGACATGAATGTCAAGATTACCTGTAAATTCATGAGTTTTTTAAATTTTTTTCTAGAAAAGCTACCGCGCCGCTGCCGCGACGCGTCGTTAAAAAACTAACCGCTGCCGCACCGCGCCGCGACGGTATTATTAAAATTGCTACCGCACCGCGATGGTTTTTGTAAAAACTCTGCCGCTGCCGCGATCGCCACGGCGGCAGCGGTAGCGGCAGCGGCAGCGCCGCGATGGACATCTCTGATATCTAATAAGAGTCAATTGTCTTAGACCCTTGTTGAACACATACTTTTAAAGATGTTTCTGTTCAATAAAAAAAAGTTTGTTTATTTATCTTTATTGTTTGTATTCGTATTGATGTCAATGGCTTCGTCTTCATATTTCGATTTTCTATTCATTCTTTCATATTTAATTACATTTTTCAGATTATGGAATATTTTTAAAGTCACATTACACTCCAGAAATTTTTTATTTCTCATTGTATTGTGATTAAAAGGATTGATTATTTATTATTCAGAAAGCTAATATTCATAATTCTTAATCATAAGAAAAACACTCTTTTGAAACATTATTTTAACCTGAATAGATAAATATATTATTTTATCAGTTATAAAAAACCATATATTTATTCTCCTGATTAAAAATAAACAACAGATTTAGTTAAATTTTTTAAATTTGTCATAAAATTGTTGTTGTTGTTATCCATTTAGTCGTTTCCGACTCTTGGTGACCCTATGGATAATGGTTCGCCAGACTTCTCTATCCTTTACTACTTCTTTAAGATCTTGAAGACTTATTCCAGTATCTTCTTTAACAGTATCTAACCATCTTGTTCTCTGTCTGCCTCTTCTTCTTTTTCCTTCTACTTTGCTGAGCATCAGACTCTTCTCTAATGAGTCTTCTCTTCTCATGATATGACCAAAATATTTGAGTTTTAGTTTGACTATTGAAGATTCTAATGATTCATCAGGTTTAATCTGATCTAGAACCGATTGATTTGTTCGTTTTGCAGTCCATGGTATATGAAGTAGTCTTCTCCAGCACCACATTTCAAAAGCGTCAATTTTCTTCCTTTCGGCTTTCCTTATAGTCCATGTTTCACATCCATATGTAGCTACTGGAAATACCATAGCTTTGACTATCCGAATTTTGGTTTTTAGTGTTACATCTCTGTCTTTTGTAATTCTATTCAAATCAGTCATGGCTTTCCTCCCTAGGAGTAATCTTCTCTTTATCTCATGACTGCAATCTCCTTCTATGTGTATTGTTGATCCAAGGAAGTTAAAGTCTTTGACACTTTCTACATTTTCACCGTCTACTTCTATTTGATCTAATGTCATAGTTGACATGATTTTTGTTTTCTTGATATTGAGCAATAGACCCGCTTCTGCACTCTCTGTTTTAACTTTCTGTAAAAGGTTTTTTAGATCTTCTTCACTTTCAGCTACCAACGTGGTGTCATCAGCATATCGAAGGTTATTAATGTTCCTTCCTCCTATCTTGAGACCAACTTGTGTATTATCAAGCCCTGCTTTCCTCATTACATATTCCGCATATAGGTTGAAGAGATATGGTGATAAAATACAACCTTGCCTTACACCTTTTCTTATTTTAAACCATTCTGTATCTCCATGTTCTGTTCTAACTGTTGCTTCTTGATTTTCATACAAGCTCTTCATAAGGTATATGAGATGTTTAGGAATACCCATTTCTTTCAGAATTTCCCATAGCTTATCATGATCGACACAATCAAATGCTTTTGTATAATCGATGAAGCAGAAATAAAATTCCTTTTGATATTCTCTTGCTTTCTCCATTATCCATCGAATGTTAGCGATTTGATCTCTTGTGCCTCTTCCTTTCCTGAATCCTGCTTGTACATCTGGCAACTCTCTTTCCATATATGGTTGTAATCTCGCTTGTATAATCTTCAGCATTACTTTACTAGCATGAGATATTAAAGCAATCGTGCGGTAATTGGAACATTCTTTGATATATCCTTTCTTCGGTATTGGTATATAAACTGATCTCTTCCAGTCGATTGGCCATTGTAAAGTCCTCCATACCTGTTGACATAATGCAGTTAGCGTTTTGACTGCAGTATCTCCCATATTCTTGA